>CM021100.1:204138827-204244537 GCA_007115665.2 Sequoiadendron giganteum
TCTTCAGATATGTGATTTTGTTTTCTCAGATTTTTAAGGTACATAAGAATTTGTTTTGAAGTATTTTTTTGCTTAAATGCATTGCTTCCTCTTTCTCTATTTGTACTTGGGTTTGGGTTTATTTCTTGTGGGGGGGTGTTTTTTTCTCGCTTTCTGTCATTTATATCAAAAAACCAGAACACCAAAACTCTCAAAAAAATCCAACCCTTCTGCAACTTCTGTCTATTCTAAAAGATCACATAATAATAAAAAACACAAGCAGGTACAGGTGCAGGGTTTAATGGCAGACTCTTTAGTTGAGTTACTCACATCACACAACTATCACACCTAGAAGTCTCGCATGATGAGGCTACTTAGGTTATGAGGGTTGTGGTCTTGTTTCGATGCGGTTTAGCCTCAGTTGCACATCCTTTTGAGATTCTGCACCATAGGAACAAGATGGATGAAGCTATGGGTTTGTTATCCATGCACGTTTCTGACAGTCTTTTGTTTCACCTTAATGCTTTGGTCACTCCTCAAGCCATGTGGTTGAATTTTGAGACACTTTTTTGGACCATTAATGAGTTTCGAGCATTGCAGATTGAGGTAGAGATGACTTCACTGTTACCAGAATCCTTTCCCACTATTGAGGATTTTTTGAACAAGTTCAAAACTATCCGCTCTATTTTACAAGGTTGTGGAAAGGATAAGTCAGACACAGAGTGCATCTATTTGATCCTTTCGAAGCTTCATGGTCCCTTTCAGATCTTTGCTTCTACCTTCTATTCCACCATGGATGGACTAGGTACCCGTTTTACCATGCCTACCTTTGATGTGTTTTGTGAGCATTTGTCTCGTGAGTAGTCACACCTTTCTCAGATGGATATACTCTCAAGATCAAAGGACAAGGCATTGGTTGCTCAATCATCTAAGGAGAAACAGAAGTAGAAACCGAAGCCCAAGAAAGATTTGGCAGGTAGTGAGCGTTCCTCCAAACCACCTCCTAAGTCTGATTCTAAATCATCTCCTCATCCCAAACAAGGGAAACCTTCGAAGTCTGGTGAGTCTTCCTCCAAGACTAAGTAGAGATCAGGAGACACTTGTAGCTTTTGTGGCAAGGAAGGACATCCAGTTTCCAAGTGTTGGAAATGATTAGAGGCTTTACAGGAAGCCATGCAGCATCATCAAATCTCCTCACCTCAGTCATCTTCTCCTTCCACAGGGAAAGGCCATGCTCTCACTGCTCGACCATCGACCTTTGGGTCCCCTTGGATTTTAGATTCTGGTGCTTCTCACCATATGACACCCTCTCAGCAGTTGCTCACTTCGCTTGCCTCTTGTGGCACTTCATAGATTGCAATGGGTGACTCTACACAACTTTCAATCTTGGGCTCAGGTTTTGTCTCCTTGGATGGGGGCACTCTGCAGGATGTTTTGGTTGTTCCTGACATCTCGACAAACCTCCTATCCATTTATCAAATTTTCCATATTGGCTCTGGTAAGACAGTTGAGTTCTCACAACATGATGTGGTTATTCGGGACCTCCATGACTCTGACGTGGTTGTGGCGACTGGGAGTGTTGATACTGCCTCTTGTCTTTATCGATTTGATGGATTTGATCCTTCTGATGGTACAGGATCATCTCTTATAGCACATGCAGATTCCATGAGTAAGCTTTGGCATGAGCGTTTGAGCCATGTCAATTACCGATATCTTCAGTAGATGAGTACACAGGCACTTGTTCTTGGTCTTCCACAGATTTCCTACACTGAGGGTGTTTGTCATGGTTGTGTGCTTGGCAAGCATCACAGGGATCCCTTTCCGAAGGGAAGTGCCACTCGTGCTTTGGCACCCTTGGAGTTGATTCATAGTGACCTCATATCATTTTCCACTCCTTCTTTTTCTAGGGCCAAGTATGTACTCACTTTCATTGATGACTTCTCCAGATGCACATGGGTGTACTTTCTTAAGTACAAGTCTGATGTCTTTGATTCCTTTCATGTCTTCAAGACATTTGTAGAAAAGCAGTCTGGCCTTTCTATTCAACGAATTCGTACAGGTAATGGGGGGGAGTATGTGAATCAGGATTTCAGAGATTTTTTCACTGAGCATGGTTTGCAGCATCAGTTTACTGTTCCCTACACCCCCCAAAAAAATAGTGTTGCTGAGAGAAAGAACGGGACTTTACGGGAGATGGCGAATTGTATGATTCATTCCAGGTCCATGGATCAATCCTTTTGGGCCGAGGCAGTTAATTGCACCAACTATATTCAAAATCAGATGCCTCACAAGGCGATTCGACATATGACTCCTGAGGAGACTTGGTCTCATGAAAAGCCCGATATTTCATCATTTCACATATTTGGTAGTGCAGCATGGGCATTTATTCCTGATGCTCAAAGGAGAGACATGGAGCGGAAGAGTTGACCCCTCATTTTTGTCGGCTACTGTGAGGATGTTAAGGCATATAGGTTGTTTGATCCTGATTCCAGAGAGGTCTTGTTTCGATGGGATGTCCAGTTTGATGAGCGCCTTCCCATAGTGGATACCCTGTCTCCAGTGTCTACTTCACTACCTACTCCTCCTACTGTAGCTCTTTTGGATTGTGTGAGGATGATTCTGATTCTGTTGATGATGATCCCCCATCTCCACCTCCACTTGCTCCCCCTCCGATGCCCAAATGGGCTCGTTTTACTGTTGAGGTAGCAGGATCTATGGCAGGTGATCCTTTAGACACTCGTCACACTCGTTCTCATACTGCGGGCTCAAGTCTTTTGATTCATGCTCTTTCAGAGGATCCTCAGAGGTTTTCAGAGGTGACAGGTCACCCTGAGTGGGATAGTGCTATGGAGGAGGAGTATTCTTCTTTGATGCGGAATTGTACTTGGGATCTCTGTCCTCTTCCTAAGGGCAGAAAGATGGTTCGGTGCAGATGGTTGTATTGCACCAAGTATGCTGCTGATGGTTCTATTGATAAGTACAAAGCTCATCTTGTTGTGAAGGGTTTCTCATAGGTTGAGGGTATTGATTACTCTGAGATGTTTGCACCTGTCACCAAGATGAATTCTACTCGCTTTCTACTCTCACTTGCAGCTTCTAGGGGATGGCCCATTTTTCAGATGGATGTGAAGTGTGTGTTCTTGCATGGTGGCCTACAGGAGGAGATCTATATGGAGCAGCCTCAAGGATTTGTGCAGGATGCTTCTTTGGTTTGCCAACTTCAGTGTTCATTGTATGGTTTCAAACAGGCCCCTCGAGCTTGGTATGAGAAGATGGACTCCTTCTTGCTCTCCACTGGTTTCACACGCTGTCATTCTGATCCCACCGTCTATATTCAGCATCTTGCGGGTGAGATCTTGACTCTTGTGCTATATGTTGATGATCTCCTCATCACAAGTAGCTCATCCTCTATGATTCAACATGCTCAGCATGCCTTGATGGAGTAGTTTGAGATGACCGATCTCGGTCTTCTGCACTATTTTCTTGGTCTTCAGGTGATTCAGTCTTCTGATGGGATCTACATTTATCAGCAGAAGTATGCTCTTGATATGCTTCAGTGCTTTGGCATGCTTGATTGCAAGCCTACCCCCACACCTTTTCAATCAGGGGTTGTTTTGACTTCTACTTGCCCCACTCCTTTAGTGGATTCTACACTTTACAGGAAGTTGGTTGGCAGTCTGTTGTACCTGACTCACACTCGTCTTGATATTTCCTTTGCGGTTGGCCTTGTCTCTCGATACTCCCATGATCCTCATGAGAGTCATTGGAAAGCTGCCAAACGTATTTTGAGGTACATTCAGGGCACCATTTCTTATGGCATTCACTACACATCAGGGGATCCTCACATTGTTGGCTACACTAACTCAAATTGGGCTGGTGATGTCAACGATCGGAAGTCTACTTCTTGCTTTGTTTTTTGTTTTGGCTCTGGTCCTATCACATGGTCTTGCAAGAAGCAGACTGCTCATGCATTATCATCTACAGAGGCTGAGTACCGCGCTGTTGTGCTTGCTAGTCAGGAGATTTTATGGCTTCGACAGTTGATGACTGAGTTTGGTTTTCCTCCTGATAGTCCCACTATTCTTTGGTGTGACAATCAGAGTGCTATACACATTTCTTGCAACCCGGTGGAGCATCAGCAGACGAAGCACATTGAGCTTCATATGCATTTCATCCGACAGTTGATTTAGGATGGTTCTCTCCTCTTGGAGTATATTCCCACTTCCGAGCAGGTTGTCGACATCTTCACGAAGCCTTTTTCATCGCCGCGCTATCTTTAATTATGCTCTATGCTTGGGGTGAAGGAAGTTGTCCTTGGGGGGTCTTTATGAGGCTGTCCTTCCTTCATGTTTCTTTCAGCATGTTCTTCTATCTCTTTTTGGACAAGAGTTTTTCCCACTGGGTTTTCTCTTTTTTCTCCGTTTCATAGAGATTTCCTTGTATTTGGGTACCTGATCAGGCCTAGTTGTCGGGACCCATTGCTTTTACTTTCAGTAGCTTATTCTAGGTTTTAGCTTCTCCCTAAGTCTAGCTTAAGGGGGGGTGTTAGAGTAATTGGTTATTTACTTTATTAATTAAGCAATAGGTTTTAAAATGAACATCTTGTTTGCAATCACATGTCAAAATTGGGCTTAAAAAAAAAACAACCATTGTCTTCCCATCACACAGTTTGTCTTTGGGTTAAAAAGAACAAGTGTTTGAACTGTTTTACACACATTGTGATTTTCTAAAGGGAAATTAACAATTGTGAGTGTGAATCAAGTGCGTATGTGATCAAAAACACCTCACTTGGTTTTTTTTTGTCAAACCTTTCATAGGAGGTTTTCTAGGGGATTTCATCACTCCTAGGGATGACCTCAATCAAGGTGTGAATCGAGACACGCTTCTTTGGGAATTAAAATCTTGTCACTCTTGGCAAAGCTCCAAAGAACTTTATACCTTTGAGAAGTGAAGGTGAAGGGTGGGTTACCCCTTTCTCCCAACTGTGTGGTAGGATTTTTCTTTCAAATCATCCCTAGTCAACCTTGTACGTCCTAGCTTAAGACCTAATTGGCCATACCCAATTGACTAACATTAGGCTTTTTGTTGTGTATTCAAGTGTTTGCTTTCATAAAATTTAATCTTGAAAGACAGATTTATCATTGTCTTGTGTTTGATATTTCCCAAATCAAACTTTCAATAAACGTTTTCCACATCATATAATCTTTCCAAGATAAATCATCCTATTCATTCAAGAAATCAAATCACTTTAAATCATCATCGTAATATTAATCAAATATTTTCCAAAAGTAACACCATGCCAACATTACAATACATAACACAAAACCTCATTCACATACTTCAAATAGATCAAACAATCCAATCACCTTTAAACCAAAAAATCATTCAAGAAATCCATGACATGATCCAAAACCTTCAAACAAGCCAATAACCTCAAATGCAACATCTCATAGCACAAGACCAATATCTCATAGCCACTTGTCAAACCCAATAATCATATCATCCTCTATTCATTCAATACCAATCAATTTCACCTCATTCCTATGTGGCATCTCCCTCCATTCCATATCAATCTAATCCATCCACCTATCAAAACAATTCCACATCACCTTATCCCACCTCTTTCCATGTCAATGCCACATTATCATATCAATTCACTTTGCAACAAGAATATGTGAGCCAAATTCCACCTTCACAACAAGATCAAAAGCCTTTAAGTCTTAATGCCACCTTTGAGAAGGGAAATACCAATATAGCTCATGCATCCTATAAATATATTTTACCACCATCTAATCAAAGGCCTATCCTAAAGCCACCATGTCCTAGTCCAAATCCATTACTCCCCATACATTCCAACCCATCAAACCCTTCATTACCCACACCATCATCTAATCCTCCATCAAATCCACGCCCTAAGATCAAACATTTCAAAAATAAACCTATGGCATTACCCAAATTCACCTATCCACCTACAAATGATGTGAACCAAGGGCTACTAGCAAGGAATACAACATCACCATGTCATCCAAACCATATGTTTGAACCTACCAAAGAGTCTTCAAACACTATGCCCATTCTTACAACCCCATCATGTAGTCTCCCCCTTGAGCCTATTCAAGAGTCTCCCGCATTGAGCCCAAGTCAACCTCCATCATGTCTCCATGTTGTTGACCATCTAGAACATATCGAGCCTATTCAAGATTCATCCCCTACCACTTCCATTCAAGCAACCCAAGAGTTATATCAAGAGCCTCATCCTAAGCATGTGGAAATATCAAGCCCTAGTCCTAATGAAGATCAAATCACTTTCATCCAACCTATCCATAATCTATATCTTTTCTATGATCAATATGATATCCATAATGATGAAGATCTTATCCATGAGAAAATTGATCCTATACCCCCCCATGAGCAAGATATCCCAAATACACCTTCACCTGGTCCTATCCATGATCCACTAACATCCACTTCCTTTGATGAGACATATGCCTCCCAAGTCAACATAGAAGATCAAAAAAATATATTAGATCTTAGTGAACACAATGTTAATGAAAATCCCAATGATCCTTCCACATCCACCATCATATCCACTTGGTCTTTCCACCCTCATTCATGAATGTTCCTCCTTAGAACAACAATAACCATTATCTTCCGTTGCTTCATTTTCCCCATCCAATAAGGAACTTGTGTCTAGTGTTCCACCTACACCTAGTCCCATTGTCCATCACATACTCCAAAACATGAACTACCAAGGTAAAATTTTAGGCCTTCATGAACAAGGTATTTTGGAGCCCATCCATGTCAAAGTCCCTCCATTCTCATTTGGCCTTGGATATTCACCCCAAGGAAAACAAGCTAAAGATGTTGGTACTTCCTCCATCCATCCTAAGTCCTCTTTTCACCATAAATCATATTATACACCTAAAACATATGTTGCCATCCCTCCACCCTCATCCTATAAATGTCAAAAGCATGTGACCATAAACCTTCCACCATCAACTTTTCCACCATTTCTTCCAAATCCTAATATCCCTCCATCTAATCTACCTTCATTACTCCCAACACCTAATATTGCCATTATACAATCCCCTTATCCATCCATCCATAAATCCTCTAAAAATCCTAATGATGACCAATCAATGGACACATTGTCTAAATATGAAGCTTTCACTCATTCCACCATACCCATGGGATTTAAAATAAATTTGTTTGATGCCTCTATCTATAAAGCAAAAAAATTGAAGGGTCCTCATGCCCTAGGACACAAAAGAAATGAATCGAAGAAAAATCCATCCAAAAAGAAATATAAACGCATACCTCCAAAAGAAAAAGCTAAAACTAAAACAGTTTGGGTCCCTAAGAAAAAGGATAGCAAGTCAAACAAGGCATATACATCTCAAAAATCCCAACCATCCACTTCCACCTCACATTCCCACTCTATTCCATCCCACAAGAAAAATAAAATTCATAAAAATACTAATTTTATGTTGGTACCTAAAGCACTTCATCACCCATCTCCTAAGAAAACATCTTCATTTCTTCCTACACCCCCTCCAGATCAAAAGCTTCAACGTTTATCATAGTGTGTGCAACCATTGATCATGGTTCCCTTCCATTTCACAACAATTCCACATACCTCCATCTCCTCTCCCTTCACTCATTATCCTACATATCTCCCCCATCACCTTTCTATGGTCCATTCTTTTTGCTAAGCCTCCCATTCATCTCCCCTACATAATCCATATCATAATCCACCAATCCCTCCATAATCCACATTATAATCCATCATCTACCTACTCCATATCCCTTTCATGTCATCCCTTACCAACATCTATGAGCATAATGACATTTGAAATGGTCCATGTGATGTAATCCATCTCTAGTGGGACTATCACCTTTCATGGAACTATAAACTTGAGTCCCTCCTATCCATATTCCCATTCTCTTATCCAAAACTCAAAAAAGTCAAAAAAAAAGAGAAAAAAAAAGAAAGAAAAAAAAGTAAAGATAAATCCCTTCATCCAACAGTGAAAACCTAGTAAATAGGTGCCCTGGATAAGTACCATGATGATAACCTGGCAAATAGGCATCATGTGTAGGTTGATATTCTATGTCACTTACACTTGGGGGCATTTTGTCTCATCTGCACTATCTATCCTATCATGTCATTTATTATCATATCATTTCCATCCTACCTACCATCTTTAGCCATCATACCCATATACTTATCATATTGAGTCCATTCATCCTCTCTTCCTCTTTTTTATCTTGATGAAAATATGGGGTAAAATGTTGAAACATGCTTTTGATATCTTTTGATATACCTCATCCTTCCAAATAAGCCTATCATTATTCTAGTGTCATAATCTTTGTCACAAAAATCTTAATTATTGTACCTAGAATGGGGCATGTTAATCCTATGTGACATAGTCTTTGGAGATCACATCCTTGCTCTCCTATGATGCATGCATCTATTCCTTTCACTATGACCTATCCTTTTTATTGATCCATCTATCATGAGTCTTCTATCCCTTATCCTATCACCCACCCTTTCATTCATCAATACCCTTTATCTCCTTGCACCTAGACTTGGTTTTCCATTGTCATTGGTATCTAGCATAAAGGCTACCCAAATTTTCATCCATTGACATCTCAAAACATTTCAAAAAAATCCTGAAAAAAATGCAAAAAAAAAAGAGAAAAAGGTCCTAAAAAATCCAAAATCAAAAGCGTAACAAAAATCCAAAAAAATCAAAACATTTCAAAAATCCAAAAAAGAAAAACATTCCCAAAATCCAAAATAAAAAAATCAAGCATCCATAAAAAATCCAAGCAATAAAATCAAATAAAATCGAATCTTCAAATTCCACAAATCAATTCAACACATCAATTCAACTTCTTCAAATCAATCTTTCAAATCAATTTTCTTCATCAAATTATCTAATCACATCAATTCTTCTAATCAAACCCATTCTTCTAATCAATCCAATCATTATCATCAAATCAAATCATTTCTTCATCAATCCAATCAATCAAAATCATTCCAAGTAAATCATTCCTCAATTTAATTCATCAATCATCATTCAAATCTTCAAATCAATCATCTTCAATCATTCCAAGCAATAATCCAAATGCAAATCAATCATTAATCCATATCAACCAAGCTAATCAATCTTGCCAAATTATCCAATCACATCCTTTGGTCTTGATCCTAATCTAGTTGTAGACCCAATCAATCAATCATCCATGTGTTGATCTAGGGATATATCATTCTCCGCAATGACAACACTATCATCATCATCATGAGTCAATCAATTAATCATTATTTTACAACTTGACAAAGGAAATACCTTCTTTCTTGCTTGTGTGTGTTATCATTTTTATCTTGCATTTGCATCGAATCTGAGTCACTCCCAGCTAATACTTATATCTTGTATCTAGACAAAGTTGTATTATGTTGGGGCACTTGACACATCGTCACCTTGGTATTTATACCTTGGTGCATAATGTCTAGTGCTATATCAAACATATGATTGCTCACTTTATTGCAGCATAACGTGTTATTCCTTTTTTTTCATTCACTTCATATCTTGTATCATTCATCTAATCCCTCCTTTATCATTTCATTCATTTTGAGAGACTACCCATGTTTTTCAAACCCGCCTATCCTCTTGAGGGGGCATCATCATCCCATTTCTTCATATCTTTTACATCATCATATTCTTCTATCATCATTTTTCTTATTCATCTCAAACATCATCTCAAAGAGGGGAAAAATGTAGACACCCAAAATTATCCATGTCATAACATTACCTAGTCGATACATGACCTTGTAAAACATCTTGTAATATTTTACCTTAGGCCATTACATTATCCAACTTATCCCATTTATTCTACTTAATCACCTTCCCAATTAATTAAATAAATCAGATTTATTTAATTAATTCCCCCTTCACATGTCTCAAAATAATTCAAATTAAATATTTGAATTAATCCTTCACTTATTGTCACATTGCAACATGTGTCACATGACTACAAATATTCACATGCACACATAATTTAAATAATTTTATTACTTAAATCATGATATTCCCACTCACATCTTATTTTTAGCCCCATTCATTGTGCGCCATAGGCATCTTTTCTCTCCAAAATAAATAAAATAATCCCACTTATTTCCTCACATCCTAATTTTAGCCTCATGTCATAACCCACTTAATGTGTGTCATAGACACTAAAATCAAATTTTAATCCTAGCCATACACATCACACATTTAACTTTTAATCTTGGCCATCAAATCATATCAACTCTTTCCTATAAATCAAGCCTTCACAGGCCATTTGGGAGGATCTTCTTCTAGCATCCTTACTTTGCCAAAATTTCCTCCAATATTTTCATCCATCATCTCCATCTTATCATTATGCTACAAAAATGAGAAATCAACAATCAAACCTTCAAAATCTTGCATTATCATGCAGGTTGAGAAGAGCAATGGAGATAAATCAAATCTAGCTTGGAGATCAGTTTGCTTTGCTTTCTTGTTTTGATTTTCATGCCAGTTTGTGCTCTATTGTTCTTGTTAGGGTTTTTCATTATAATTTGTTTATGCATTTTGCTCTAATATTTTTACCCTAACTACAATATGTTTGGAATGCCAAAAGGTAAAAGCATAACATAATCATCTAGTAGGACTATTGTACCCTCATGACAAACCATGTCAGTAGCATGGAATTTGGATGGATACCTATGACACCATATAGGCATAAAGCCACAATGGTAATGATTGATAAAATCACCAAGGTGGGCCACTTTATACTAGTGAACCTAAGGGATGATGCTCTTACCTTAGCTAGATTATTTTGTGAGAGAAAATTTGAGATTACATAAGATTCTTCAGAAAATTATTTCAAATAGGGATGTAGGTTCACTTCAAGGTCATAGACAACCTTTCAATCGGCTTTGGGAACATAATTGAATCTTTGTAAAACTTATCGCCCTCACATATATGAGAAAATATAAAGAATGAACCATATATTTATTTTATTAAAGTGGTCCTCCAAAAAAATAATAATATAATCATTATAATCCAAGATATAGTATTAATTGGTTAAATAAAAAATAGAATATAAAATTAAATTAAATTAAATTAAAATTAAAATAAATTAAGATATAAATATTAAAATAATAAATTATTTAATGTGAAAAATTAAATTATCTAAATTAAAATTTAGTTTGTAGATGGACTAAATTGATTAAGTAGTTGTTTGGGTCTGAATAAGGTTTTTTACCTAACTATTTCATCTATTAGTTGATATTTACATGTTGATCTTTACTTAGACCATATGACTCTTCTAGATGTCTTAGTTGGACCTTAATGTGATTTTATTTTATTTTATTTATTTTTGTCCTGGATAATTTAATATTTTTAATGCTAGCTATCTCAAGTCATAGGAATAAGAAACTTGTCAAGATCTTATCTAATCCTATGCCTAACCTTCCCTATATAAGGAAGGAAACCCTTATGAGAGAGACATGAATATTGGATCATATGATATTCTTGTGTTGTGGAATAACATATTTGTTTGTTGTATTTATTTTGTATGTGGAGTTTAATGGTGTTGTAGATTTAATATCCTGGAGGCTCACTCCAATATAAGGTGAAATGTTTGAGTGTGAGATTGAGGGTAAGGCACAACAAATAAAGTATTAATTGCATTTCAGGTAAGAAATCATTTCTCATCTCTTGGACAAAAAAAAATTCTCAAAGAAATATTTCTCTCCCTTATATCTTTTCTTGAAATATTTTAAATTGATCTAAACGTATCTCTCTCATCTCTTCTCTCCAAATATTTTTGTGTGCAGGTGAATTTAATCTACTAAAATGCAAGAACTAAACTATGCAAAGATTAAAAACACAAACAAAACACTCAAGATTAGGCGTAGTTGAATTCAAATAAAAACACAAAGAAATGGAACCTTTTACCTTGTTTGAATTGTTGGTCTTGGTTGGCCCTTTTTGATGCTTGATTGTGTGCTCCTTTGTTGGAAAAATGACATGTAACCTAGTGCAAAATGAAGCTAATGAGATGAGGATTGCAATGGTGAATGTGGGTATGTGAATAGATGCAAGATTGTGGCTCTAAAGTGGCTGCAACAATGGTGGATGATTGATGGCTTGAAGATAGCTAAGTGTGTTGAATGCTTTTTTGCTTGAAAGTGTGTTGTTGCAAATGGGGACATTTTCACCATTTTTAGGGAAAGTTCCTCTAGAGCAACAAAGGGTCCATATTAAGCCATGATGAATGAGATCAAGGGATAGGATGAGTTGAGAACTCACATCTTGACATGGTGGAGGTGACATGGAAGTAATTTCATGTACCTTGGTAAGGGACAATATCTCCTCATAAAGGAGGTCCTTGTCCACATATGCATGAGAGGAAATTTGAAGAATTAATTCTTCAAAATCCTCATGGGGATGGGAGAAGGAATTTTAAATTCCTTGAAAATGCATTGGATAAATAAATGTGAATTAAAAATTCACATAGGGAAGGGGTTGCCTTATCCAAATGGAGAAAGCATTTAATATTGGTTGACTTAGGACATATGCCATAAATGGCATAAAGACTAGGTTGGGTTAATCATGTGATTAAGGTTGTGCAAATGTGGGATTAGATAGGTGAATGAAGGATTAGAGGCAAGTGGGAGAGTATGGAGTATGTGACCCTAATGATGATTAGGGGTGTTCACATCCTAATCAAATCTAATTATATTAATCTAGATTAGAGAGAATTATAGAGGATGTGACATGAGGAGAGAGAAGAAAAATGAATTAAAATTTTGATTTAATTCATAAAATCCAAAGTGAATAAATTAAATAAATTGGGGTATTTATTTAATTTAGAGATGAAAGGGGCAAAGTATTTAATTGATTGATTAAATACCTTAGGGGACATTAGAATAAAATGAAATTTTAATCAAATAATAAGTTATTTAATTAATATGGATGAAAGATGCGGGATGAAAGAATACAAGGGTGAATTTGACCATATGGGGGTGGTCAAATTCAAGTGTCTTTATTTTTCCCCTCTTCAAAATACTATTAGAATAATAGTGTTTCAAAGAAAAATAAAATACAGACGACTTGATAGAAGAAAAGAACGTTAGATGATGCCCTAGTATCATGAGAGAATGGGTAGGAAGGAAATATGGCAGAAAATGGTAGGGTATGCCCCCTCAAGAGGGTAGATGGGGAAGTAAAAGGGGCCCTAGGTGACTTCTCGATATGGAGAAATGCAAGGCACCAAGCGACAAAGCATGAAAAACCATGAAAAATGGCTTTTGAACAAAGGAAAAAGTATAAACAGGGTGCGAAATGGTATTTCTTGTAAGAAAAGGGGTGAATGAATTAATTAAGGGTTAATTAAAGGGTAAAAATTACCCAAAAATTAAAAGGCTAATTAGGGGTAAAAATGTAAATTATATAAATTACTATTCACCTAATTCTCATTTGGACACTTGGCAGTTGACTATATGCGCGCGAGAGAGAGAGAGAGAGAGAGAGAGAGAGAGAGAGAGAGAGAGAGAGAGAGAATGAGTGACAAGGCATTCATGGATGATGAGCTGATCCACTGAGGCGAGGAGGTGTGGAGGTACTATCACAAGCATGTGGTACCTCACCAGGTATGCCCCATACCCCACTTTGTGATTTGGATTTGAATTTTAAGCACATTTTTAATTTTTGGGTCAAGTAGATTAGGGTATGGACACGCCACAAAAGGGCAGATTCATCCTCCGACAAGGGAAAATCACCCGTCTAGGGGGATCAATGAAGAAAGTGGTAAAGACATACAATGTAGGGGAAAACACGCTGGGGGAGGGGCGATTTTGAAATTGCCTCTCCACAAAAAAGGGTGATCCTATGCTATGTCGAGGTGAGAATGAAAGGGAAAGGGTGAACATGAAATCACCTAAAAGGGGAAAAGGCGAATACGAATTGGCCAAAATGGGAAATAGGCGGATGCGAATCCACCTATTGGGGAAATGGGCGGATGTAAATCTACCCATCAGGATGAAAAGACACAAGGGCAATTGTGAAATCACCCCTGGGGGAAAAGGGGCGAATGCGAATTTGCCTCTAGGGGAAAAATAGGGTAATTCACACCTGGACAGGCAAGGGGCGAGGTCGCTTGACAAATAGGAAAACCCACAAAAAGACAAAAGAAGGGCGAACACGTTGGAATGGGAAATGGGTGATCTTGCCTTATATAGAGGCGAACTCACCAAATTAGGATAAGAGGTAAAAAGATAAGAGAAAGAAATGAAATGATGGGAAACTGATAGAATAGTCTTCATGGATGTAGAAATTCAAGAGACTGAGGTCATGTGAGTGACACTCAACAATGCTTAAGGTGACAACGAGGGTGATGAATTCCCATGACCACAGATCCTTGGAATAGGTGGAGCTACTACACATGTTGGGGTATCCTAACATCAAAGCACACAAGGGACTACTAATTGCCTTGATGGAGAGATGGAGTTCAGAAACTTTGACCTTCCATCTCTCGACAGGGGAGATGATAGTGACATTAGAGGATGTGTGGATGATTCTTTGGTTTCCCATTCAAGGGCACTTGGTTAGCTAGACTCATAATCGGGCGATGGATAGGAGCCTACAGGTAGTATTTGGACCATTTGAGCTACCTATCCAAGGGAGGGAGTTGAATTTAGATGCTTGTTTGGGATTGAATATGCAAGTTCTCCCATTGTATCTATGTCATTTGATCAACGATATTCTATTACTAGATAGGAGTGGATGCTTCTGCAGCCTTAAGGTTATTGAGGTTATGAGACACATTGTGTAGAGATGAGAGGGGGATTTTGCATGGGGGCATGTTTACTGGCCTAGTTATATAGAGATATGCACATTGTCTTCTATAGATGAGCTTTGAGTATCACCCATGTGACATTGCTACAGTTATGGTCCTGGGAGCACATCAGTGTTGCTAGGCCATACATTATGATTATCGGGGCATGAGATGAGACATTTCTCATAGCATATTGGTGGGGGATGAAGCATGGATGGAGATTGTACTACTAGGATGTGGGGGACTTAGAGGGACAGAGGAGGAGATTAGATGATTTGAGAGTGGAGGATATCACCTAGAGGTCATACCTAGCACGACACTTCCAGGGGTGGAGGGATGATGATAGGAGGTACAAGGGTTACATCTTCTCTATCTATTACTTGAGTGGTTGAGACTCATTTATTGTTGAGTTGCATAGACCAGACAACGTAACTAGATAGTTTGGGATAAACTTAGGATGCTTAGAATAACAAATATATGTTAATCTAAACAACTTAAGATGATGAAAATGATAATGCAATGGATAATGATAATTAAATGAAATGAACTTAAGATGCTTAGAATAACAAATCTATGTTAATCTAAACAACTTAAGATGATGAAAATGATAATGCAATGGATAATGATAATGCAAATGCAAATAGGTGAGAAATGATGGGTGTGACAATGCATCACATAACATAATGAGATGAATGATGATGGATGTGGGAGTGCACCTGTCAAAAACCTTATGAATCTTGTCAAGAAGAATAGATGGACAAGGAACATTTGCATAACCAAAAAACACTAACTATAGGATAGGGAAAGAAATTGGATGAGGAAATACAATGCAATGGGAAGATAAATGAAATTCAGATCTAATGCCATTTTTCCATATTAGGAGCACTAATTTTTGCTATAGCATAAGACACGATATGCCAGGGTATGAAGAACCAAGGTCAATTAGTGTCCAATGCATAAGACAAACACAACAAACAAGTAGGCTATCCCAACACCCCAAAACCTCAGGGACTTTCGTTGGGCCTAATATTTTGATAACCACAAACACAAAGGATGTCCTAGCATAAACAATGCCACATGGATCTTGGTGGGTACTACATGGAACAACCAAGAAGACAAGAAAAAATAAAGATCAAGATATGCCCCTATGTCTACCTGTCAAAGCACATCATGATATGATGGATTGTGGAGACCCTGATAGAGTATAATAGGAAGCTCAAATGATAAAAATATTGTCAAAAGCATCAAAATATCACAAAAAAATTTAAATTTCCATTTCCATACGATCAGTAGGTGGATGGGATTGATACGGTCTCATTTAGGAAGGATACATCCTGTTAAGACCAAAGATGATGGATAGATTAGATGATCGACATGACTCAGGATACTTGAAATCGATCGAACCTCACGATACTAGCGACATTTGATTGCACACATTAGATAAATAGAGACACACTTGATGACACTAAAACACACCCTACAAACCTAGGGGCTCGAGGGTTGATCAAAGATTAGCCTTGCCTACGTGAAACCACAAAGACCTTGTAGTTCGATAAAAGACTGATGACTGACCATGGATAAAAGTGGAAAAAGGACAATGGATACCTTAATGGATGATGAAGACCGAATGGAAAAATGCCTCGGGGGTTGATCAAATGATTAGCCTTGCCTATGTGAAAGCGTAGGGGCAACGTAGTTCGACAAAAGATTGATGATGAGATGAGACCAAATGATGACCGACAAGATGGAGGAATCCTAGATGAGAACACAAGATCGATGAAATGACTCAAATATATAGATGGAAAAAAAGATCAAGATTTTGGATAGCTGATCTAAATCAACCAATTCTCAATCAACATATACCAAGCAATAGATAGAAAAGATGTCGATGAGGGGACGAGACCGATAGGATGGATGGAAGCATAAACTAAATAGGGTGCAATGTAGATAATGATTAAGCCCTCTACAAATGGTGCCTATTGCTAGGTTTTCACCAAACTTACTTATTCAAGGTGCCACCACTGGTGGTTTTCACCATAGGAAAAATTATTTCTCTTTACTATTTTTGGATTTTTTTTGACTTTTTTGTATTTTTGATGATATTTTACTTTTTTTTGGATTTTTCTAGATAGGATAACCCAACTGACTCAGGTATAGAACCTCTTCAGATGCATGATATTGATAGCCTCCTCCAAGGGATTTATTTTAGGTGTTGAGAGCCTACATGCCACAAAATTGTATTTTGCCATGACAACATAAGGACCGAACCAATTTGGTTCAAACTTTCCTTTCTTTTCTCTATCTTGTTGGGTACACTTGTTTTCCTTTAGGACCAAACCACCAACATTTAACTGATGAGGATGAACCTTCTTGTTGTAGCTCCTTGTAAGATTATTTTGATATGGTTGAAGGTGATTGTAGGCCTTGATACATTTTTCATCTAGGAGTTCAAGCTAACTTAAGCTTGCAACCCGAACATCTTCGTCACTGATGAGATTATTCAAAGAGATTCAGAGTGATGTGATCTCAAATTTGATCAACAAGATTGCGTCGACACCATATTCAAGAGAGTATGGGGTGGCACTAGTGGGAGTGTGGATGAATGTACGGTATTCCCAAAGGGTAGGATGAAGACAGAGGTGCCAATCTCGACCAGTATTATTAACCACCTTCTTGAGGATTTTGATCAAAGTTTTTTTGGTTGCCTCCGCTTGATCATTACCTTGTGGGTAATATGGCATGGACCAACAATGTTGGATATGATAATTTTCACAAAGGTGCTTCATAAACTAATTTTTGAATGGCTTTCCATTGTCGGTGATAATGGTGGAAGGGATTCCATATCTACAAAGAATATGGAAGAGGATGACTTTAGATATCTGAATACCTATGATTTAAGAGAGAGGAATTTCTTCCACCCACTTGGTAAATTATTCATTGGTTGTGATGATGAAAGTATAGCCATCAGAGGATGGAGGGTAAATCTTGTCGATGGAGTATAATCCCCATTGAGAAAAAGGCCATGGTGCTATGGTAGGATGCAAGTCTTATGTTGGAGCATGGATTAAGTCTGCATGTTGCTGAAAGGGGAGACATTTCTTCATGAACTCACAGGAATCATGTTCCATAGTGGGCCAATAGTATCTTTCTCTTAGAATCCCTTTTACTAAGTCCATGCCATTAGAATGGGACCCAGATACACCACTATGCACATTGTTTAATGCAATACAATATTTTGATTCGTTGAGACATCGAAGGAGTGTACCATCATACCCTTAGTGATAAAGTGTATCTCCCACAATTGTATATCAGGATGAGCATTCGATAAACATTTTTTCGTTGGTTGCGGGTAAGGTCAAGTGGGAGGATTTTATCATAGAGGTAGGTATAAATTTCATGGTACCAAGGTGAATCGGGACCTAGGATATCATACACCATGTTATTATCAGGGACATCATATACCGGGATTAGTAGTTGCTCAACAAGAAATTCATAGTCCATTCAATCTTTGGGCATGTCAATAAGGAAACCAATCATAGCCATTGCATTTTTTGCTTTGTTCTAGACTCTGGGAATCTACTCAAATTGGATGTGGGTGAAGTACTTATTAAAGTCATCAACCATGTGTTTGTATGGCAAAAGCTTATCATCTTTTGTCTAAAACTCATCATTGAACTATTTGATAATCAGTTGGGAATCACTGAATACTCGAAGATGGGTGATGTTCCATTGGATGGAAATTTTGAGGCCAATGATTAAAGCTTCATACTCGACAATATTGTTGGTGCATGGAAAGGCTAATCTGAATGAATTTGGGATATAGTCACCTTGAGGAGTGATGAATAAAACACCTGCACCAGCTCCATTATGTGTATATGACCCATCAAAGTAGAGCATCCATGTGTCTATTTATGTGATTGTAAGAACCCCTTCATTAGGAAACTCAACTACTAATGGATATGTTTCAACTAAAGGAGCATCAACCAACTAATCTGCTATCACCTATCCCTTGATTTCTTTTTGGTCCACATACTCTATGTCAAACTCACTTAGCAACATAACCCACTTGGCCATGTGACCAATCAAAGAGGTTATGGATAACATGTACTTAAGTGGGTCCAGTTTTGATATTAGCTTGACGGGATGACTAAGCATGTAATGACGAAGCTTTTGTGAACTGAAGACCACTGCAAAAAATATTTTTCTATTTGAGAATAGTTGATCTCATAGCCTAAAAGTGTTCGGTTGATGTAATAGATAGTGCATTCCTTGGAGAATGCATAATGTTGTGCTAGTAATGCCCCCAGTGTAACAAATGTAGCTGCAATCTATAACAAAAGTGGTTTTCCTGGAATGGGAGGCATTAGAATAGATGGGTGAGATAAGTACTCCTTAATATTTTCAAAGCCTTGTTGGCACTCTAAATCCCACTTGAAAGTGATGTCTTTATGCAATAGATGGGTGAATGATTGACACTTGTCAGCAAGCTGGGCTATGAAGCATTTGATGGAATATAACTTTCCTTGAAGGCTCCTTAGTTGCTTGAGATTACACGATGGTGGAATTTCAATTATTGCTTTGAATTTGGATGGATCTACTTAAATACCCCTTCTAGAGACTATGAATCCAAATACCTTTCTATATGTGACCCCAAACACACACTTTTTCATATTTAGACACAGCTTGTAGTGCTCTAACCACTCAAAGATTTTCTTTAGGATTGTGGGATTCTCTTCTTTGGTCTTGTATTTTCCCAGTAATTCATCGACATAATCTTCCATGATGATATGGATGAGGTCATGAAAGATAACAGTCATCGCATGTTGACAATTTTACCCTGAATTTTTGAGACCAAAGGGCATGACATTATAGCAGATAATGCCCCAAGGGGTAGTGAAGGTAGTCTTATGTTGATCTTCTGATACGATTCTGATTTGATTGTAGCCAAAAAATCCATCCATGAGGGATAACATCTCATGCCCTACTATAAGGTCTACCAACATATCAATGTTTGGAAGAGGAAAATAATCCTTCGGGTAAGCTTTGTTGAAATCTTGAAAATCTGTACAAATTATGATATTCCCATTTGGTTTGGCAATAGTAAATATGTTGGATATCCAGTCAAAATAGTCAATAGGTCTTATGAACCCAGCCTCTAATAGTTTCTCTAATTCTTTATTGATGAGAAAAGCCACTTGGGGATGCATTTTTCTCAAATTCTATTTGATAGGTTTGGCATCTAGATGAATGTCCAAATGGTATACAACTAGTGCAAGATCGAATCCTAGCATGTCTGAATAGGTCCATGTGAATTTGATGATTCCTTCTTTGAGCAAGTTGATAATGGTGGAATTCTCTTCCTCTGACAATGATTTGGCTACATACGTGATTTTGGGGTCCTCTTCTATTCCCAAATTGACATCTTGTGTCTCTTCGATCATGATGGAAGATCATTTAGACAAGTGATCTCCTACAAGGGGAAGATGAAAATATCCATCCTCTAGCACCTCATAAAGGTTTTCACTGCTAGATACACCCTTTTTTTTTACTCTTGATGGATCAAAAAGTGCCTCAAAGAGGTTTTCACTACATGACCCTTTTTCATTTTATTTATTTCTATTTTGTGGTTGATGTGTTCATCTTACCCTAATCCCATTAGATGCACGTAAGTGTCCATTGAAGGATAGGTGTCGATAGGTGCACTACCTCATAGGTCCCAGTCAATCAACTCAGGTGGCAGAGAGAAAGGCTAATGGTAAAGATCGATGTGGCATCAAAGAGGGACAAGAGATTTGTGTAATCATACGAGAGTATGATGGTCTCTTCTTTAGGCATGTCCTCAAGGAAACTAACATCTATATTAGCCTTATTTGAGGTACTAGAGGATGATGCAACACCCTTCTATTTTTTGTCATAGCCTAGGCCAACACGTCTTGGTCGCATAGGTATCTCAATAGGCTATAGTCTTCCTTACTCTTCTACACCAAGACCTCCCCCTTGATAATTGTATTTTTCTGCCAACCTTGATGCATGGGGATAGACCTCTTCGAAATATTCTACAAGGGGAGGTGATGGCTCTGGTTCCTCTCTATAGACCCATTGGCTAATTTCATCTTCCATTTGATCTTGGAGTGCACCCAAATCTCAGAATGTTGTCAAACCCATATTCTTAGAGGTGAGGGTTTTAGTATTTTCCTCTTCCTTTATTTTTGATTGGAAAGTTTGCCCATACGTGCAGAGAGATGGTGGCATTCTCACCACATTGAGTGTGGTATGCATTTCATATTCTCTGCAACCCCTATCAATGATCTAGACTTTGGTGATGGTGGATTTATATGTGGTGGATGATGTGAATGTTGTTTTGCATGAAGGATTGTGGGATGCATTGGAGGAGGATGCCTGAGGTGCTCCTACTTCAAATCCTATGCAATATCAAGAGTGAGGGAAAGAGGCTTCAAGAGCACCACAATATTCAAAGGGTTGAGCATCAACGTCAATGGTCACCTCCATCCCATTGTAAGGAAATTTCAAGCACTAATGGTAAATGGAGGGAGCATCTTGCATGGAATGAATCCATGGGTGATCAAGGAGAAGATTATATGGGAGGTCTAGATCAAGGATGTGACACATGGTGTACTATACAATGGGACCAACCTAAATAGGAAGACAAATAATGCCTTCATGATCCCTTTCTACATTATCATAGGCTTTGATGGTGATAACCTGATTATTCAAGTTATCTTGAGTATACCCTATTTGCTTCATGAATTTTAACATATAGAGGTTGAGGACAGAGACATTATCTATAGGACCTTTTTCACTTTATGGTAGGCCATAAGGCTTTGATGTGGAGGGGACAGTTATGGTTTGAATTGATTGATGACATATCATTCTGAATAAATCCCAACTAATATTTGGATGATAGATGTCCTACCAAAGCTTGAAATTGAGTAGGATCTATATCATTAGGCACATGGGTATCTTGGAGAGCTTTGGTGAGGATTTATTGATGGGAAGGAGAAGACTTGAGGAAATCCAAAATGGATATCTGAGTGGGAGTCTTTCCAATATGATCAAGAATTTTATATTGGGAGCTCATAGGAGTTGGTTGGGATGACATGGAAGGTCCAGAAATGGATATGCAGGTGTGACATGTAGTAATAGCACATTGTGAGTCTTTTCCTTTAACACAGATCATGGAAAAGTGTGGCTCTACTTGATTGATGCACATAACTATGCCATCATAGTTATATGTTACATTCTTATAGCTAATATTGTTAGTGTTATTACCTTGGTTGTTGTTATTTCTAGACTTAGGATTAGCTTTGTAAGTGCTAGCACCTTGGTTGTGCTTGGGGAAAGTGTTTTGATATATTTACAGTTGAGCATTGGATGATGCTTCCTAATTTGCATCCACTACTATGTCACCTTGATCTATGAGATCTTGGATATATGTTTTAAGACCTTGACATTTATTAGTGGCATGACCCTTGATTTTGTGGAAGTCACATACTCATTTTCCCTATACCAGGTAGGCTTTGGTTTGGACTCGTCAAAGGGCTTCATCATAGGATAGATGATCAGATAGATTTCTTGAAGCAACTTGTTGAAAACAACACTAAAGGTTCTCCCAAAGGAGTGAATGAATGTTTATTATTCCCTTGATTATTCCGATTGGACTATTGGGGAGGACAGGGTGCACCATGCAACACAGATATGGAATTGGGAGCCGATTATTTATTAGGGACATATTTTGATCTTTGTGAGGTGTTGGCTAATTGGAAATGCTTGGTATCAATGACACCATCATTGGCAACATTTTTATTCTTATTCTAGTAGTGAGACCTATCACCTGATGACTTATCCCTATTTGAGTTAAATATTTTTGACTTGTCCCTTAGCAATGAGGGCCCTCTCAATAGTGGCGCCCTTAATAATGACTTCTGAAATGGTGGTTACACAATGAAGATTAAGATTATGTGTCATTCTAGGATGGGAATTTGCAATGAAGATGGTCACCATGTCCTTCTCACTGAGATGGGAATTTAGTCGACTAGCTAGGGCATGCCACCTTTGAAGGTAGTGTTGTGCACTTTTTGCACACATGCCCCACTGAAAGTGAGGACCCTCTTTTGCTCTCTTTTTGCTTTCGCTCTTTCTCTTTTTAGCCCTTTGTATTTTGGGGATTTTCTTGCTTGGGCATGTCCTTTGATTTTTATCTTGCCTATTGGAATGATCCATCTATGATACATATTGAAAACCTTAGGCTTTGGACTCATTCCGGGTTTTTCACTGAACTCGGGAAAATCCACTCCCGCCGGATTGTCTTCGATTCCTTTCAAAGTCCAATGGCAGCTGCTTTTCATTGATCCAAAGATTTTGTTCCTTCATGGAATTCCATTGGGACCAAATTTCTCTGAAAGTCTGTCACCTTGTCAGATTCTCGGATTCTAGGTTGACTCGTCTTGACTGCATTGATTGTGCGATTTCTAAAGGTGGGTATTAAGTCAAATTTTGGGGAATTTTGTGCCATTTGAATTTTATCATTTTCTTCCTCTTTATTTTGGAGTGCTTGAGCTTGAGTGTTGTTGCTAATTTGAGCATCTGGAATTGGGGTCAATTGTTACAGTTTGATTTTTTGGAGGTCATTTGCACTTTGTTTGGTTGTCTTGCCGACTTCTACTATTTCAATTCTTCTATCTTCATGGTAAGCGCATGATTCCCTACCTTCTTTGATAAATGAATCAAATTTCTTCATGGTATGCACATTTGTACTGTAAGTCTAAGTATCGGTGTGGTAGGGTTTGGTCATTTTTCCTGCATTTATGGTCTTGTGTCATTTTGGGCTTCGAATTCCTACATGATTATATGGTTGAGTGTCTCATGGCTAGGGTTTGCCCATTTTGTGAAGATGTTTACCCCAAGTGAGTCCCTGGGCTTTCCCTTTGGCTCCTTCATGAGATATATTGTGTGTCTGAGTTAGGGAAAACTAGCTGTCAACCTTGCCATCGTGAGAGTCGAGTTCATGCTTGTCCTATGCATTCATGGAAGAAATTTAGGATTTTTGTACCTAGGGCATCATCATGACTCCCTCTCATTTCCCTTTTGGTGAGTTTCATATTTGAAATTGATTTGAAGGAGGTTTAGATCGCACCATTCTGAGCTCCAAATTCTCAAATTCACAACCGTTTGATCGATTTGCGGGAGGTCGCAGGAAAACGTGAACACCGGGTTTTCAACGTCATCACAAAATTCCTTAACTATCAGGATTTCCTGACCCTCTCATTTTTTCGTCTATCTCCCAGAGTGTGCATTGATCCAGAGATTTTGTCCCTTCACGGAATTCTATTAGGGTTGGATTTCCCTGGTTTGTGCATCCCCTTGTTGGTTTCTCAAAAATTGATGTAAGTGGAGAAAGTTGCATTAGTTTCATTGGAATCTGTGTCTTCAGGATTTTCTCGAAGGTTCTTCACCTCTTCATTTTCCCAGAGTTTGTGAGTTATTTCCATGCTCATGGATTTCCATCCTTGATGAATTTTCTTGAGATTTTGTTGAAAATGGAGAATTGAGGAATTGCATGAAGTTTTCTTAATAATTATGTGTTTGATAGTTGACTTAGCCTTGTTTTAAGATGCTTCATGGTGTTTCGTAGTTGATAACAGTTGATTGAGTGATTTTTGAAGGCTTGTGTGCTTGCTTCGCTAGAATCCACCTGGTTGGAAATTTCCCAAAATTCCTCTTTGGCCTGGATTCTGCGGAAGGGCTGAAAACCCAAACTTTGAAATGATTAACTTTTATGAAGTTTTTGAGCATTTGGCTTATCAAGAGATTTATGTTAAGGATGAATTTATCTTTGTAATAGATTAAATTTTGTTCCATGTGTCTTTACTTTGGTTTCTTTTCAAATACAGGATGAATTAGGTAAAGCAATGGCAAGTGGAGCCAAGGGTAAGGTAGTGGACCCAAGTGCAGAGGGGTCTTCCATTTTTGAGGTAGAAAGAATCAAGTTGGATATCAAGAGTAGAATTCTGAAGAGCAAGCTCTCTTCTATCTGGTTAGGGGTGACTAATACAAATATTGGACTATGGTAATATGAGGAGTTCAAGACCAGGATTTGCTGCAAAAGACCGTCCTTTGCTAGCTAAGAGAACGATGGAATTAGGATTGGCTCATGTGTTTGGATTTCCCCGTATAGTGCAGTGCTATGAACTAGTACTTGAATGTGCAAGGCACTATGATAGAGCTACACAACAGATAATTAGTTCCCAAGGCGGGATTGTAGCAAATTTGGATCCGGTGTCCATAGCCCAGACCTTTGGCATGCCCAGTAGGTCTCATGTGCTGGAATTTGACATGGATGTGGTAATGAATTTCTATGAGGAAGATTCTATCAAATCCCAACAGGCTATCAATTCTTGGTTGGAGAAGCCTAAGTCCCATTTCTCCAAGTTTTCCAAGCAATTGGTCAAACTCAAGTTCAAGAAGGAGTATTATGATGCTATTACCCTTCTCAATAGGGTGGTAGGATTGAAGAATGGAGGAATGTTCGAGAATTGGATGCTCCATGTTATTGCTAGGATGGATCAGGGTATAGATTACCACTGGGTAGGCATTATAAGTAACAAGATTCATGAGAAGATGTGCAATGTCTTGCAGACAAAGAGTTTCACAATGACCTCTTACCTATTCTATGCTTTGGCTAGATTCCACCCCTATGAGGAATTAAGCACAAAGGGTTTATTTACATAGGATGTAATTTATGAAGTTTACCCACAACTACACCTGGGTAACTCAATCTATAGGAGGGTGAATGATGCATTCACCATTTATATCACCAGGCTGCTCAAAGGTGCAGAGCATGTCCGGATTTCAGATAGAGCCAAAGAATTGATCAAAAGGTTTGGAGCTCGGTTCATCCAATTCCCAACCTTTTCTTACATAAGGATTTATGGTTGTCAGAGGGCTCCATACAGGATCCCTAGGTACCCTACTAATCATGTTGTGCTCCTGGAAGTCACAAGGCAGATTTGTGACTTTGATGTAATTGTGAAGAAAGAGAAGCACGAGACCAGATTTGGTAATTTCTCTTTGAGGATAGGAACTAATGAAGTATGCCATTCTATCAACTCGGCCTATGCTTCTGAAGAGGAGATGAGCACTCTTGGTCTCTCCTTCCACTCTAAGAGATCTAGGTTTGATATAACCAGTGAAGCCCAGAAGAAGGCAAGCAGAGAGTATAGCCACAAGGATAATATAGAGGTCTACTAGGCCAACCTTGGTGATGAATTTGAAGTCAAAAAGAAGAAATTTCCTAGATTACCAGTCAACTTGGTGCAGTTGGACAACATAAGGGTTGTCCCTAGCTAGGTTGAGGAGGATGGGAATCTAATCCAAGGCCATAATTTTGAGGCTATGAAGGACAAGCCAATTAAAGAGGTTGATTGTCTGGAGGAAGAAAAGATAGAGCTAGAACAAGTCATGGCTCCAGTCATCAAGTATACCAAGCTCTAGCTCAAGCATAAAATGATGGAGTTGGAAAGTGAAGGTGTGCAATGCACCTATGATCTCATGGGAGACTTGGAGTCTCACTCTGCATCTGAGGAGTCACCTGAGCAAGATTCTAAAGGAAAAACCAAGGTGGGCTCTCCTTTTAAAATCAAGATTAAGGATGTTCATGTAGGGGAGGTAGGAGAAGCAAAAAAGTAGAGGAAGGTAATAGATAAGAAAATGAAACATGCCCCTAGAAGAAGGAAGGTTGAGGGAGATGAACAAGAGAAAGAAGAGACCGGTGTTCCCTCATCGAGGAGAAGGAGAATTGTGAGATTATCATAGAAGGAGGCTTCTAAGGCAGATGAAAAGGTTGACACACTTGTGATAGAAGTAGAGAGTTCAGGGGAAAAGACACAAGTGTACACTAGGAGGTCAAGGACTCCTTCCCCCGAGGATGCTGCACCGAAAGAAAGTGCTCTGAGGACTACTTCTGCTACCAAGCATGAGGACATTCCCCCTGTGACTTCTCTTGCTCATGAGACTGGAAATATTCCAGATGAACTAAAATATGTTGAAGATCCTAAGGACCTTGATGAGGAAGAGTTCTAGGAGGGTGATATCTACAACATTGAGGTAGAGATAGATAAGTTTCTGCAGTCTCCCTTGGTAGCTGGTGGGGATTTTCCTATAGGAGGTGAAGAGGAAAGACCTTCTCCATAGAAAGAAATTACAGCTAGGAATCCTTCACCAATACAGGAGAAGGAAGAACACAATACATATAAAGATGGTTCAGCTGAGAAGACTCCTAAAGAGCTAGGCATGGAGAGGAGTGCACCCAATGTTCAACAAGAACAAGATGGACAAGATAGGGTATAGTCAGAATCCACTGTGCTAGGCTGGTTAGATAAAAAATTGAAGAGTAAGAAGATAGTAGTGGATGACACTCCTCCCAATTGGGATGACCTACTGGAAAATATCAGAAAGGGAAAGAAAAAGAAGAAAGCCAGAGTCATTTCCAGGATTGAGAGGGATGGTGTGAATAACAGGGTGGTCCACATTACTACTCATGCTCCTGAAAAGGATAGAGATGATGTGAATGGGAAGGATTATAGTGTCTAGACTATCAATCTTCAGCATGCTTCCATGGAGCAAGACATTGAGTATGAAGGCTCTAGTGTTGTGATCCTTGGAAGATTAAGGAATGAAGTAAAAGCTAAGGCAGAATTGAAAAAGGAAAATGATAAATTGAAGAAGTATTTGCAAGAGTTGATGAAACCCTTGAAATCCATTAGTGCTTCCTCATATGTTGTAGGTTTTCTACCCTAGGAGACAATATACGAACTGGAAAGGATGAAGAGCACCACACATGCTATGACCGGTTGGTTGCAGGGATTGCAGAAAAAGGGATATAATGCCATCGATGACATCTTGTTGATTGGAGGGGATGCAATGAGATCTTTGGATTGGCTGAAGGGTGTGTTGACTCAGGATAAGGAAGATACGGATCTCCTGCTTTAAAACACAATGACTATCATGGAACACACCGAGGAGAAATAGGTAAAGGATGGAATTCTTCCTTCCTCAAGAATTGCAGAGCCTTGGGAATGGTTTGAAATTTTGTAGATGAGGAAAAAGGCCTTGAAGAAGATATATAAATAGGGAAGGCAGATTGAGGACACTTTGACTGATATCTACAATAAGTGTATCTCTTTCTTTGAAGTAATGATAGGGAGAAATAAATTTTCTCCAAAGCATCTTAACCTGGAGTAGTTGAGAAAGTGGTGGTGAGATGTCTATTCTCCAATCAATGAAGGCCCTATGACCGAGCATCAGCTAGATGATGTTGCAACCTACATTGCAGTCATTGATAGGTACCAAAAAAATAAGGACGATTGGGATAATATAGTAAAGCAGTCCAAAGATGACTTCAAGTGCCTTGAGAGGAGAGTTAGGGTTTTTCCTATGCCACCTATTGCCGACTTGGACAAGGTGTTTTTGTTGGTGCATGATAAGGTGGAGTGTGCTAAAGACAAAGAGGGGAAGTAGTTAATGCAAGGCTACATCAGAATTTGTGCTTCCCCATTATTTTCTCCTCTTCCTTTGCATGCATTGGATCAAGTTTTTGGAGACCTCAAGCCGACTTGGATGAAATTGGTGCAAATTTCAAATTTCATATTATTTCGAATATCTTTTGGCTGACCTATTGTGTGGCATTTATGATTGTAAACCCTAATTGGGTCGACCTATCTTGGGGGGTTCTCTATAAGTTTGGTGTTATGCCTCAATTGGAAGTAGAAGTTAGACAAAGTTCACATTAGAGCGAATTGTAAGAGCAAGAATTAGAGTTAGAGTCTAGTTTATCTTCAAGCAAGTGTTGTAACAGAAGACCGGAATTGTTGCCACTTTGGGTGATTTAATACAAGCAAAGACATTGTGATTTGGTGCCTTTATTTTGTTGAGTTTTATCTGGCATGGTTCTTGATGTACTATCTTTAAAATTGCTTAAGTTTTTTGATGTTAGATGAATTGATGATGTTTAGGGTTTTATGCTTGAAGTGTTTGCATCAATCTCTAGTCCATACTTTTTGCAGTTAGCTGATTGTTAGCTGCTTTGCAAATTTATCCTGGACTTAAAACTGTGCTTAGTTCAATTATGAATTTTTGTTCATTTCAATTGCAATAGGGTTGTCTTGAATTAATATGCATGATCTGAAAATCTTTAACACCTTAGAAGATTGCACTATTTCTGTAAGATTGCAGATTTATTTGGGTTAAACAAGAATTAGTTTTTGAGAGATTGGTCAATTTTGAGCATCTTACCTTTTGCAATATTAATCCTATGTTTAGAATTAGTCTTCGAATTACCTTTGAAACCCTTATATTTTGTTATTTCTTTTATTAACTGGGTTAGTCTTAGGTTTTGAAGTATCAATATATTGCTAGATCTGATAAATCTAAGTCCAGTATTTGCTTGTAGTAAGGTCCCTTTGTGATTACCAACATTTTCACATTATCTCTGAGTTTTTTTATTTGCATTTTCAAGACCTAAAATTAGAGACCTTGGGGTTATCTCTTTTCCCATAGAGATTTACCTTTCAAGAGAGATAGAATGTCATATTCTGTCTGAGTTGTTGTTGTGCAGAAAAACACCATTAGCAGGTAGCTTGTAAAGGTTTCTCCCTCATGTTGTTTTTATTTCAATAGATCTAAGGTGTTTATGTCCTCCAAATTGAAGGAGTAGTGTGCAATGATTTTTTTTGACAGATCTATGAAAGATGAGATTGAACCCTTTTGAAGATGCATGAACCAGTCTAGAGCTATCCCTGTTAGACTTCTAGGGAATAGTCATAGGAGATAATTATCATTGTGCATGACTTCTTATCAATGTCTGTAAAAATCCTGCAAGTGAGTTCTTGGGTCACCCTTTCCTTTTTATTTATCAAACTTTAGCATCTCAAAGTGTTTAGGAAAGGGAACAAGCGAGATGGAGGGATCAAATGGATAGGGACAAATCTTGTCAAATTTAAAGGAATTTTGGATGTACCTACTTGCAAGTCTTTTAATGTGGCTTTAACCTCTTCCCAATCCTTATTGATAGGTACTGATGAGGAGGGGAATGTTTGATTGTACTAACTGTAGGGGGGGTACTCCTGATAGGATGAGGATGGAGTCAAAATAGTTTGATTGTGTGATGGTGGAGGTGGATATGAAGGAGTTTGCTGATATTGACTGGGATACATGGATGTAGGGTTAGTGTAGGCTTGTTGATATGATGTCAATCCTTGTTAATATGAGGAGGCACTCTACTGATATGATCGTAATTATTGATAGTAATATGGATAGGATTGATAGTTGTAGATGAGTTGTTTTTGGGAAGAATATGGGGGTTGTTGTTAAGTGCATTGCTAATAATATGGATATTGTTGTGATTGCTAGAGATTGGTGTAGGATGGCTACTATTCGGATTTTTGTGCATAGGATGGTTGTTGCTAAGATTTATGTGGAGTGTAGTAGTAATAATTAGGATTGGGATTGGATGTAGTGGCTTGCAGATGATAAGTGTTTTGAGGATGATATAAATATCGGGCAACAAGGTTGCCTGGGATTTTTTGGGAGAATGGTTGAGAATGCATTGATATTTTTGAATGTTGAGGGGGCTACTGGTAATATGGTGGTTGCTAGTGAGGAGGTTGGGATGGAATTTGAGGTTGCTAAGGGATGACCTGCGATTGATGAGGATGTTGTGAGGGAGTTCCCTGAGGTTGATGTGGAGGTTGTTATTGATGTTGCTGCAAGATTTGACCTTGTTGGGGAATACCTTGTGGTTGATGCAAGGGTGTGATAGGATAGTAGTGTGATGTGAGGGTTGTGACATGGTTTTTTGTGGTGGAAGATTTCCTTTAGGCGGTCATTGGGGTGTAAATGGAGGTGGTGATAAGTTAGATGCAGGTGTAGGACCAAGAGGTGATGGTGGTGCAACACAAGAATTATGAGCATTGCCCCCAATATTCCCTAGAAGTGTACCTGGTTGGTTTTGTGGGAGAGTTGGTGTGGATGATATGGGGATTGAACTTTGCGGGATGTTTGTGCCTTGAAGATTGGGAGGACCCTAAGGCATACCAAGACTAATAGGACTATTAGGATCAGGTCCTTGAAGATTGTTAGGATTAGGCGGTGCTCCCATTACCAAAATTGGAACCCGAGGGGGTGGTACAGGAGGTGCCACTTGATAAAGAACAACATTACTAAATCCAGGTGTTGGTTCTCAAAATTGCAGGTTTTAACCAAAAAATTTTGCCAAGTTCTTACAACACTTTTGGCCAATGTACAAGGCCAATTACACAGTTGAACCTTCTACTCTTTAGGTTTTGCTAGACCTAGGTGGGTGAACCTATGTGTAAAGTGCAGATTTGAAATGAATTTCCTGCTAAACAGTTTACCCACAATGGCAATTGGGAATGGATAGACAAAATAATACTAAAACTACTACTACTATACAATAGGAAAGATTTGAATATATTATTTATAATGAACTCTATCTTCTAGGATATGGCAGATCAGTGCCTTCTATCTATTGGGAAATGGAGTCAAAATAACAAGAATTCAAGGTGTTTCACTCTCCGACTAAATTCAAGTTGTCAGGCATATTTTAAGAATGAAATTTTATGACTAGCATATTATTTCACCCAGTTTATGGCTTGCATAAATTATGCTTGAATTTTTTTCTACTAGGTTCTTACTTAATCATCCAACACAAATCCTAAAAATCATTGTGAATTATCAAAAAGAGTTTAGTCCTGACTTGCAGACACCTATTAAATAAATCTCACAAAGTGAAATAATGCACTGCGATAAATCAGAAATACACTTGTTATCTTGATTTAAATGATTTTGAAAATTCTAATTGGATACAACTAGATAGGAAATACAACAATTACAACATCTCAATAACTGAAGCAGAAAATATTTCACCAGTCTTTTATTGCTTTCTCCATTACACCCCATTTCAAGAAGTACTGTTCATTCCTTATATCCCAGTTTTGTCCTTGTTTTCTGAGAAAAAAAAGAATCTCTCTCTCTCACCCCCCCCCCGTGATTGATTTTTACAAAATATTTATATTACAAAATCCCAAGGGTCACGACCCTTCACTTTCTGTTACAATCATTTTACATTCTATGACAAAAATTAAAATGTTTGATTAAGTTGCCTTATCGGAAAATCAATTTTTTTTTACATAGATGAGCTTTTTATTTGATATTGTATTATTTTTCCCGCGACGCTTGTTTTATGTTAAACCCTACCGCTCTACCATAGTCAAAATTTTGACTGGCCACGGTATCACGGTGGCCATCAACTACTACTTTGTCTCTCCTACTGCCTTACCACAATCATTATATTTTTACCCAGTGGTATGGCGGTATTAACCATCATGGTCCTCTCTAATGTTTATCATGGTCACCTCAGTCTCCTTGGTGACAGTCAGTGGTACCACGGTAGCCAATCTTTATTGCTGCTAGGCTGCTATCTTCTGCCCACCGCACTACCGCGGTCATCCCTCTGACTAGTCACGGTATCATGGTAACCACTTCATGAACCACCACCATCGCTTTAATTGCTTGAACCTATCCACCACCTTGTTGTCACCACTTGCTAACCGTTCATCATGCTATTGCGGTCACTGGGCTGACCACCAGCGATACTGCGGTAAGAATTCTTTGCTTGCACCATTTAACCTTTGATTATTACCATGCCACCTTAGTCTGTGATTTGACTATGCATGGTGGCACGGTAAACACTTTCTTCCTACCTCCTTATCCACTACTGCGCTAACTGGCTACCGCATCGGTTATCTCACTGCCACTATGATACCACGGTCAATGAATTGACCATGCATGGTGTGGCGGCAAGAACCTTATACCCGCCTGTTAACCGCTACTGCCATACCGTGAGCCCATTGTGGGAGGTTGTGGTAAGGTGGTAAAGGCTTATGAAATGCATATCAAAGGAGCGGTAAGGGTATAAAATGAAAAATGAAGTGGACGAGGATAAAAAAAATGAACCAATTTATATGAAAATATAGGGAAATAATGGGATCAAATGGGCAAAAAGGCTTAGGATTTTAATGAAAAATTCTAGTTCTAATAGTGGCTCCTATTGGGGATGAGTGGTTGTGCAATCATTGCAAGAATCCAGAATGTAACTGGGAGAGTAGACCATGCAAAGGATGGAAAATAAAGGAAAACGGAGAATGGAAGGAATGAAAGAGTGGAGGAGATGGAAAATGAAAAATGGAGAATGGAGAATGGAAGGTGAAAATGACCCTAAGCTACTATACATGGAAAGAAAGCAATGCTTTCAAAAAGGGAATTCCTGAGAATGTCCATGTATTGGCAAACCCAAACCCTTCAAATTTCCTAAACTACTGTGCATGGAAAAGAATATTTAAAGAGGGCTACTAAGAGTTGTCACTAAAGGATTTTGACTCAATTTCTGATGAAAGTTCATCAGAATTTTGATGAACTTTCATCAAAAATATTTCATCAAAAAATAAATGAATTTTGAAACGTTGATTTTCTGACCCAACCGACGATGCTGAGTCAGAATTTTGATGTTTCAAATTTCATCGATTTTCTGATGAACGGTCGTCAAAATTCCAATGAACTTTGATCAGAAATTAAGTCAAAATCCTTTAGTGTGTCCATGCACTCACAATCCTTAACCCTCTATTGATCCTCAAGAGAAGAAATGCTTTAGGAACTGCCCATGTATAGGAAAATCCTGCTCCTCTCCTAACATATTATGCAGGAAATATGAATCTTCACCTCCTTTACCAGTTATCACAAAAGGACCCAACCACAAGGCTTCAAAGTTTCCATGCTTCCCCTTCTCCTGACACCAGGCATTCCACATCAACACCAAGTCATCCTCTTCGAACTTTCTCTCCTTAGCCTTTTTATCAAAAAGGTATTTCATTTGTGATTGCAATTTCACATTTTTCTTCTGAGCCACCCTTCTCACTTCATCAAGCTTTGCAAGCTGCTCCATTCTTTCCTCCATTGGATCAAAAATATCCAAGTCTTCTTGCAAAATAAAGTTATAAACTGGCAAAAGGTTCTGCAGTGGCATCCTAGCTTGTGTCCCATACACCAATTCAAATGGAGATTTTCCAGTTGCCTTTTTCACTGTAATCCTATCTGCCCACACATCCAATCTTAACTTTGAATCCCATACCTTTTTTATTGTATCCAGCATCCTTCTTACTATCTTCAAAATATTTTTATTGCTTCACTTTGCCTGACCATTGGCTTGTGGATGATATGGGGCAGAATAAAAAATATTAATGCCATATGTTTTGTAGAAATATTTAAACTCATCAAATCTAAAACACATCCTATTATCTTTGATCAATCTGACTGGGGTGCCAAATCTAGTCATAACATTCTCCATCAGAAATTTCACTACCACCTTACTTGTTGCTTGCTTAGTTGGGACAACTTCCACCCACTTAGTGAAATAATCTGTGGCCACTAGTATCCATCTGTTTCCTCCACTTGATCTTTCCTGTATTTCTCCAATGAAGTCAACTCCCCATTGGTGAAAAGGTGCTTCTACCTATAAGGGTCTAAGTGGCAATGCTCCTTGGTACTTCAATCTCCCTAAAAATTTCTTGCAAGCCTCACATATCCTCACATATGCAGAAGAATCATTGAATACCCTAGGCCAATAATAACCATCCCTGAGAATCTTGTGTGCAGTAGTCTTAGTAGAATAATGGCCTCAACATATCCCTTCATGCATTTCACTCAAGACATATTTTTCCTGGGATTCATCTAGACATAACAACAATATACCATACCTATTTTTCCAAAATAGGTCCCCTTCTATAAAAACATACTTAGAAGCCTACAATTTCAAAGTTCTCCTTTGATTATCATTCAGCCCTACAGGGAACTTCATGTGTTTCAGATAATACATCACATTTTTATACCATGGAGTATGCTCAATACTTGCTATGATATCTTCCTTACCTTCTACATTGCATATTTGGTTTGCTTCAATATTTGTTTCTGCCATCAGCTTGGCTAGACCCTGTCCTCTCACCAACTTGGTAATCTGAATCTCCATGTTGAACTCTTGGATTTTATTAATCCATCTGCATCTCTTCCCTATCACTTCTGTCTGCACCAAGATATCCTTCACAGCTACATGTGGGACATAAGCAATTACCTTACCTCCAACAAGGTAAGGTCTGAAAACCTTTGCTGCTTTGACCAGTGCATAAGCCTGTTTTTCCATAATATCAGACTTCAATTCTGACCCTTGAAAAGACTTGCTGAAAAAAGAAATAGGTTGCTCATGAACTTCATCATTTTTTTGTAACATGACAACAGTTATGGTATGGAATGAAGCAAAAGAAAAAATTTGAAATGTCTCAGTAAAATCAGGGGACTTCAAGATAGGGGATTCTTTGATAGCTCTTTTTATAGATATGAAGGCATCCATGGCTTCAACAATCCAGTCCAATTTCTCTCCTTTTTTCAACATCTTAGATATAGGTTTAACAATCTCAACGAAATTGGACACAAACCTCCTAACAAAATTAATTTGGCCAAAAAATGATTGGATGGCTTTGACGGTTTTAGGAATGAGAATTTTATTTATGGCATCTACTCTTTCAAGATCTATCCTAATCCCATATTTTGACACAATATGCCCCAAAATTTTACCCCCTATAACAGCAAAATGACATTTTTTAGGATTAAGACTAATACCATACTCCAAATCTTTGATGAAGATCTTCTCCAAGTCCCCCACATGATTCTCTGCATTTTTGGAATAAGCAGTGAGATCATCTTGATATACCACCATTATAGCATTGATTACATTTAGAAATCCCACATCCATGGCCCTTTGAAAGGTAGCTCTTGCATTTGTGAGACCAAATGGCATTCTTACAAAGACATACATTCCCCATGGTGTAGTGAACATTGTCTTGTACTACTCAAATTCTTTGACTTTGACCTGGTTATATCCAGAAAATCCATCCATCATTGACAATAGCTCACATCCTGTCACCTTGTGCAATATTGCATCCATGTTTGGAAGAGGATAATTATCTTTTAGGAAAGCAACATTCAAATTTCTGAAATCTACACACAGTCTTATATTCCCATTTTTCTTCCTAACTAGAACCAAATTGGAGACCCATGTTGAATGCCTAATGGGTTTAATGATACCTCCATCTATGAGCTTTGCTAGCTCCTCTTGCATCTTAGGTTCCAGAGTTGGTTTGATAGGCCTCTGCTTTGGCTGGCTCAAGTGGAATCTCATGATGAAAAAGATCTTCTCTATATGCCTTCAAATCCTCATAAGACCAAGCAAACATATGCTTTTATTTTCTTAGCAATGTAATCAACATTCTCCTAATAGTTGGGCTTATTTTGCTTTCCAACATAAACCCTTTTTGGTGCTAATTCAGTTCCTAGATTTATTTCTTCAATATCTTCTTTCTTGATAGGTGTTTGCTTCATGAGAGAACGATCACTCCCATCATACACTCTCTCCAATGCCACAAGCCCTTTGGGAAGCTTGTTAGTTTTAAGCTGCAAAACTTCCTTCCCAAATACAGTCTTTTTCCCATCCACTTCTTCCACAAAAGCATTGAAATCAATCTCTTGTGCCTCATACTGATCTATGCAATGAAGAAACTTCAAAAGGTTAGTATCATCATTAAAAAAATTCCAACTATATATGTTATTAGGGATTGTAGGTCTTGTATCGAATTCAACTTGAGACACTCCTGCCAAAGTGATATCATCTTTCTTTAAAGCTACATTAGCCAAAAAATCAGCCATCAAATTTTCAGATCTATCTATCCAATCAATTGAAAACGCATCAAATAGTTCCACTATATCCCACACAACATTTCTATATTGCTTCAGCCTCTTGTTCTTTCCAACATACTTTCATCTAAATTGTGACACAACTAGCTCAAAATCTCCCAAAACAAACAACAACTTAATCTTATGCTTGACAACCATGTTCAAACCAATCAACAAGGCTTCATACTCTGCCACATTATTTGTACATTCAAAAGCCAACAAAAATGAATATTTAAATTTTGTACCCTCAGGTGATATGAAAACTATCCCAACTCCATTGCCTTCTTGACTACATGCCCCATCAAAGTACATTTTCCACACACCCTGCTGATTTCTAGAGACAATCTTACCAATTGGATGAGTATTCACTAGTTTTAGCTTAGACAATTCTACTCTGAAACTCCCTAAATCTGCATCATAGAAGAAATTAAGTTGTTCTTTCGGAACATACTCAACAATATGATTCACCCTTGGTTCTCTATACAATTTCACTTCTTCACCATTAACTAGTATTGTGGTATAAGATAAATCAAATAGCACATTACCTCCAACTGTTGCAATCCATTGTCTTGACAAAAGCATTCCAAATTGAGGAGGTGTAACAATCACAATTATATCAATGTTATGAGTTTCCTATGGGTAGGTTTCTAATTTTACTTCTACATCTTTCATAATCCCCACTACTGGGACAGGCCTACTATCCATGGCATAACACTTACCACCCTCAATAGCTATCCCCATACCAAGCTGTTTCATTACCCTACTAGCATAATGTTCATAGAAGCACTTGAATCTATCATGCAATTTCTTACCAATTTTTTATTTATGATCAGGGTAGTAAGAAATGGATCAATTTATGGTGTATTCATCAATGCATCATTTAGGCCAACTTTTGAAACTTTTATCTTTCCTTTCTTATCAGCAACTCCAAGATTTTCCTTTTGTTTTAAATTTGCACTTTGATTCCTCCCACTAGAAATTAATTGAATAGCACTTTCCCTATACTCTTTAATTTTCATAATTTCAATTAATGGGACAAACATTTTTACTTGGGATAAAGCTTGCACAAAATCAAAAGATGCACCTTCAACTTTGATCACCCCCTTTTGCTCTGTTGGCTCACCTTTGTTTTCCTCTTTCTCCCTCTTTGATGTATGATCTATCTTCTATTTTTCTTTGGGGAATTATTTATTTTCTTCTTTGGGGACATTCTTATGTTCTTTTTTATCAGGGTGCTCATCATTTGTCTTTTTTGATATTTCATGGGATATCTTCTTATTCTTCAAAAATATTCCTCTTGGAACACCTTCATTTTCATTCACTGTTCTATTCCTCAACCAATACTTTCTTTTAGCCTGCTCAACTGCTGCAATAGTCAATCTTTTGATTTCTTCCTCAGTTGGTATCCTCATATTTTCCCTATTAGGCTAATATGATGTAGTAGGAGGACCTTGTTCATCATCACTTTCTTCATAATCAGAAAAAAATTGTTGCTCTACCATATGAACATTCTATTTTTGATGATCAACATCATATTCATTTCCTCCTTCTTCTGAAGATGAATACCCTTGCTCTGCAAATTGAAGAGTATGGGAAGTCAAATATATATTATGGTCTTCTTCATTATTATTTTCTGCTATCTCTTTTCCTGACACTGACTGAGCTACAACACAATGCTTTGAAGAATGTGGAAAGTCACAAACTGAACACCAAGGACTATTATCAACCATGTATGCCCCTCTCTTTTTCAAAGGGTTGGGTGTCTCTTTATTTCTTGGCCTATTATCCATCACTGGCTTTCCATCTCTCCAATTTGTATTATAGGGCATATCATGTAGTCTGGGCCTTTCATTCCTATATGTGTTTTCTTGTTTATTTGGAGGAGCATATTGGGGAACCCTAGGGTTATCCCTATTGGAAATCATCCCTGCATCCTTCCTATTATTTTAAATAGTGAGTGTTATCCTTTGAGCTTCAGCCAAATTTTTGGGACCCCTGTTCCTAAGCTCATATCATGTCTTAGGATCAAAAGATTTTAAATAAATACTCAATGCAGCAAGATCATCCAATTTAGAAAACCTCTGGTTGAAATCATAAGATGAATCATTTTGATGCTTCTGAATAGTCACCAATTCATGCAATGCAAATTCTGGTGCATAAACAACCTCATCTACACATCTTCATATTGCATATCCAAATCTTGCATAAAAGCATTAAAACTCCTTAAATTCTCTTCATCTGCAATTGTACTACTTCCTGTGAATTTTGAGACAAGACTTCTCCAACTGTTGTCTATAGGATAAGGACATATTTGAAATCCATCCAAATCAAATTGCCTGATCATGGTTGTCTATTGTGGAGGAAGATTTTGGTAATGTTGATGTTGGTACAATGGATTAGTATTTTCCACATATGATTGACCTTGTGGGGGTACATGCTATTGATGAGGAGGTGGCTGGACAGCTTGATGTTGTGGTGGAGCATTTTGATGTCTGTATTGATTCCTTGGAAGATTTTGGTGGGCCTGTGGGGAATTTGATGGGCCTGCATTATTACTCCCCTGCCTATGAGGTGGCACATATTTTTGAAAATTAGCCATTTGAGTATTGATCTGAGCTTTCCTCAATTTCAATTCTTAAAGTTCTTTGATTGCTTGGAGCCTCTGCTCATATTCTATTCTCTCTCTCTCTCCACTTCTTGTCTATCATGTTCTAGTCTTGCATTTATTTCATCCATACCCATGAGTTCATAATTCTCCTCAAATGTTGATTCATATCCAAGTCCATCCTCAAGAAGTGCCTCTTTCTGATCATATTCAAGTTATCTCCTTTCCCTTTCAACTTCACACTCAACCATGAACTCTTCAAATTTATTAGGATCTGGTTGATAGAAGGGATTCCTCTGTTCCTCAGGAGTACGAGATTCTTTGGAAGGGTTGTTTTCATTTGCAAGTGTACCATATGAATTATGTATCTCCAATGGTGCTTTTTCTATTTTGTTTTTGTTTGATGGGCCCATATCATCATATACGTTCTTACCCTTATCATTCTTCTAGGTACATTTATTTTTGTCATTAGGACCATCACCATATTTGTACAAAGATCTTCTTCCTTGCATTTTGGGAGAAATTGTGATAGTCTGAATTCTAGGATGATTCCTTTCTAATGTATACTTCACTTTATCAATTTCAATGCACTTGTTCATTTAGAGTCACCACTCACTCTTCCAAAAGTGAGAAAATCTGCAATTCTTTATTCCTAGCAGAGTCTTTTGAAAAATACTCAACTCTATGATGAAGGCTTATATTCAATTTATGTTCCCAGTAGAGTCGCCAAACTGTCGGTTCTCAAAAGTGCAGGTTTTAACCAAAAAAGTTTGCCAAGTTCTTACAACACTTTTGGCAAATGTACAAGGCCAATTACACAATTGAACCTTCTACTCTTTAGGTTCCGCTAGACCTAGGTGGGTGAACCTATCTGTAAAGTGCAGATTTGAAATGAATTTCCTGCTAAACTATCTACCCACAACGGAAATAGGGAATGGATAAACAAAATAATACTGCAACTACTCCTACTATACAATAGGAAAGATTTGAATATATTATTTATAATGAACTCTATCCTCTTGGATATGGCAGATCAATGCCTTTTATCTACTAGGTAATGGAGTCAAAATAACAAGAATTCAAGGTGTAAGTGTAGAATAAGTGAATAATTATAAAAACACTTCTTAATAAGACATTGTATCAAAGATAACTCAATTTGAATTAAATCAAAGGCAACAATCAAATGAAATCGTCCTATTGTTCTCTATCCTCGAAGATTTATTAAACCACTATTGCTCTTAGATTGTTAAGCACTATGATTGTTAAAATGACTATCTGAAGAACGAGATGATACTAAAATGCAATACTAAATGATAAATCAATTTAAACTTGCATGATATAGACATGAAATAGATAATTTGCAGCTACAAGAGGCAACCATTGATGTGAAGCTTGATACTTGATGTCTGGATTCTTGCAGAGTAAGTGTGCAAAAGCTTGATTATCTGGATCCTTTTCTTGGTTGAATGAGACTTTATTTATTGATTTCCTAGCTGTAGAAATGCACAGGAAAAGCTTTGAAAGGCTTGGATTTGATCTAAAGATTTGAATGGTGAGAGATGGAGGAGATTGAGAGAAAGAGGGACATTGTCTCTACCCATGAAAACACCAAGCAAGAGAAGAGGAAAGATTGATGGAAGAGGATTGAGAGATCAAATTCCAAATTTTTCTCCAATTTGTCTCCAAAACTTCCCCTGAAGTTTCAATCAATTAATTTCTAATATTTTTGAAAAAATTTAGACATGGTTTAGACATAGGAAATCTAATTCATTTTTGAGAGAATATAGATTGGAATATTCCTTGTGCAACAATTCAAATATTTTTATTTATTTGAATTAATAAAGGAGAGATAAATAATTTAATAAAGCGAACTATAGGATAGTTGTTTATTAAATTAAAATAGAAGAATAATGGCAATTAATTAATAAAGTGTTTTGATCTTTATTTAATTAATTTAGAAATGATGTGATAGATTGAAATAAGGAAATGATAATTAAATCGAACAAAGTATTTAATTTTGTTTATTTAATTAAGATGAATTTAGAAGAATTTATGAAGAAAGTGAATGTGAACTATATTAAATAAATAATTAAATTTATTCAATAGTAGAGGAAATTAGGATAATTAATCAAATAATTAGTATTTAATTAATCAGATGCTCCAAACCATTTTTAGGTGTATACATTTTTCCCCTCTTCGGAGTGATGTGTTTATGTGTTGATTCGAAGAAATATTTTGCTGCTACTGCCAAGATCGATGATAATTTAAAAATTCCGTATGCCCCAGACATTGATTTTTCAGATGATTTTAATAATACCCCAGACATGATTTTTAGATGATGATAATAATACCCCAGGCATGATATTTTTGTGTGCCCCAGACATGATTTCCAGATGATGATAATAATATGCCCCCTCGGGAGATAAATAAATGATTTGGTGATTTTTAGAATTTTTTCAAATTTTTATGATTTTCTGATGATTTGATGTGTTTCGATGTTGAAATAATTTATCTCTCGACAAAATGTTGAAGAAATGTGTCCTCTGATGAATTTAATTAATTTCATGGATAAAATTAATCAAATGTTATGAAAATCCCCCAAAAATACCTTTCAAAAATTATAAGTAGTGCTAAAAGGTCATTTTCAATTCATTATTTTCTTTTTGAGTTTAAAATTCTTAGTGATAGAGACATTTCTGCCAGCTAGAGCAAGATGTTGATTCCTTACCACACTCACCGTTTCAAGCGCGTTCGACGTTATAGATGGCTGCCTGCGTATGGACCTCTGGTATGTACCCCTCGACTTCCTCGTAATTCATGAAATTTTTTTTTTTATGCTTGTTAGGTCTTAGGCGTGTCTAGGTGTAATTTAGTGCTTTGAAGCCATGTTGTAGCGCTTACATTTCGATGTAGCACTTTTGAGTTTTAGCACTTGCGTTGAAAACTCTAGCGCTTCCAATTGATAAAGTAGTGCTTTCAACGAATTAGCGCTTAGGAGTCAAAAAGTAGCGCCCTAAAGTCAGATTCTAGCACTTTGAGTCGACGGATTAACACTTTGATGGCTTGTTCTAGCGCTCCTGGTAAAGTGGCGCTTTGATGGCTTGTTTTAGCGCTTTGATGCGGAAAAGTAGCGCATAAAATGTTTTAGCGCTTCGGAAGCCTATTTGAGCACTTTAGAGTGCTGAAATAGCGCCTTCATGGTTTTAGTGCTTTTGGTCCCTATTTTAGCACCTTTGGATGATAAAATAGTGCTTTTGGGATTTAGTGCCTTGGAAGCCTGTTTTAGCGCTTCCATGTCAGAATTGAAGATTTTGACTTAGTGAAATTTTGATTTCATCAATTTCGATCATGTCCATTCTTCTGATTGGTATGATTGACAATCCACATTCTTGATGTTGGATTTAGATTAAAGTAAATAAGATTAACTCTCATGATAGGCGAGAAGGAATCTTATTTCTTGATGATCCTCATGATAGGCGAGGACATGATTCAATATCTAAGAAATCTCATGATAGGCGAGATCTAGATAATGGTTTGATGAACCTCAGGATAGGTGAGGTGTGATTTAATTATTTGAAAAATCTCATGATAAGCGAGATCTAGATAATGTTTTGATGAACCTCATGATAGTTGAGGTTGGATGTTCGCCTATGAATTTTGATCGAAAATTCATACCAAAGTTTTCGAAATAGACTAATAGTAGAATGACGTGTAATTCTTGACATAGTTCACTGATTGTGGATTTTTCGTTATGATGATAGGAGGAGCTGGGTACCCTCCAGATGCGAGAGAGGTTTCCACAGATGACTAATTTGATACCACAATTGACACCTGATGAGCTCCAGGTGATAGGCCAGTGTGGCCTGATGAGCTTACTTGACATGCCCCAGATTAGGCTTAATCGGGGTTTATTGACTACACTAGCTAAGAGGTGGCATAGCGACCACAACACCTTTCATTTACCTACAAGTGAGATGATAGTCACTCTAGAGGATGTGTGGTGTATCTTACACATTCCTTTCATGGGGGAGATCATGACATACAACTCTCATGGGACCAGCAATAGAGATGCTCTCCATCGAGTATTTCAGGATTAGGATATTGAGGGTCTGAGCATTCGATGGTGGAGGATCGCAGACTCTTATGCGACACTACCAGTAGTGCTAGCTGGATTTATTAGAGGATTCATTTGCCCTAATCACAGGTCAAAGGGATTCCTCATTGGCTAGGGCAGGACATTGGAGAGCATGTTGGTACATGGTACCAGATATGCATGGGGGATGTGCATGTTACCACATCTCTATCATGATCTTCATTCCATTGTGTACTTAGGTGCATGGAGTATATCCACCAGGGCGACATTACTATAGATTTGGGTGTGGGAGCACTTTGCCATTTGTTGGTCGTTTCCTATTGCAGACAGACCAGCCGATAGGCTTTATGTTTTTAGATACAGTGGTTGATTTACACAGGCCTAGATGGGAAAATTAGAGCACCGGAGGCGGGCTTTTGATGACACAGAGACAGTGATATGGCACCCCTATCTTGACTATGAGGAGTGGGAGGAGGATGATGCAGTGTTGGGGTTCTTGTGTGACTCTATGTACCTCATTGGCCGGACTCCTTTTGTTCTCGAGAGATTCTTGCTCCGTTGGGTTTATAGATAGTATGGCATTGTTCAGTGCATGCCACAGGGAGTAGCCCACTATGCACAGCGACGCATGGATATTCTAGACTAGGGTCCCACACTATCTTATAAAATCCTTGTAAAGGGATACAGAGCATTACAACCATCTGCTTGGGACATGCAAAGAGATATTACGGTCACACCTGTGACAGAGGAGTATGCGGCATTTTTGGATTTTGTTCCCCCTCCTCGCCTCACCATTCCTAATGAGCCCACACCTTTACCAGTAGAGGAGGATGAGGCAGAGGATGTCATCGGGGTTGAGGGTGATATTCCCACAGATGATAGCTCAAAGAGTAGTAGTTTAGATGGTGAGGATAGTAGCAGTAGTGGGGATAGTGGGAGTGGAGGATATCGAGGGCCAGGTCCAGATATTCACAGTGCACCCTCTTCTAGTAGGCCTCGTAAGAGGTAGGCAGTGACAGTGCCAGCAGTAGGGCAGTAGAGATAGATGGCTGGGCTTTAGGCACAGGTCCAAAAATTGTAGGGGTAGTTAGTACAAGCTCGAGGCATGCTCATGCAGATGCAAACACAAATGTAGGCATAGGCACAGTCTCACGCACAGGCGTTATCACAGGTACAGGGGCAGTTAGCTACCATGCAGATGCAGGTTGATACCCTGACAGCCGAGAGAGATAGTGCACGACAGATTGTTGAGAGGGCACAGGAGAGAGTCGAGACCCTCCAGAGAGTGGCCGATGGCACCTCCATAGGTGATTATATGAGAGAGGTTTTGTGGGCTGCCTGAGAGGCAGAGTTTTACCGGGGCCGGTATCATGATGCAGTGCCTGCCGAGTGTCAAGATCTGGATGGACACACACACGAACAGTTAGTGAGGGGGTGACACAGCCTCCACGTAGAGATCCCAGAGATTTGGGTTCGTCTAGGGGTGGTGGTGGTACAGGTCCTACGAGGTCTACTCATTCTAGCAGTAGTAGGTCATAGAGGCTATTTGTGATCCTCACTGATGTATTTTATGATGTACCTCTTTGTACAATGATGTGTTTTTCTGACTTCACTGTGTACTTGACACTTGAGGATATATATATGAGATGCATTTTGATATGATATGTTGATGGGTTTTGGATTTCTATGTAATGGATGCTTTTATTTATATGATTTTGTGATGATTTAAAATTAAATGTGATGATGTAATGATGTTTAATTTTAATGCAATTATGTATGGATATAATAATGATGATGTGATGTGATGTGATTTTAAATGATATGTAATGAATGTGTTATGGTAAGAATGAACCTAATGCAATGATTCATGATGAAATATATGATGATGAATTAATGATGCAATGATGATGTTATACGTTTTTGATGATTTTATGTCAAGTATACTCATTCTCTTTTGTAGATTAGATAATCATTGAGTGGAATCCTTTATGCAACAAATACTCCACAGATAATAAATGATGATGGATGCAATCTAATTTTAACATGCAACTATATGCAAAATAGATGTCATTTTAATAATCTTTTCTCTTTTGTGTTTAGTATCATCATAGAGCTTTATTGTATGTTAAAAGTGAATACAAGCGTCAATGGTTGTGTTAATCCAATGACGACCTGAGTACTTCTTTCATGATTTTTGATATTGCAATCGAACACAAGCATCGAGGTATAATTGAACCAAGATGACCTGAGCATTCATTGCGTAAACAGGTAAAGATTATCATTTGAGTGTGTGAATTATGAATGTCATCGGTGATACATTTGCGTAGCACATCCCCCGACAATTCACACATTTTATATGATTATCGCACAGACAACAGACAATAAAAATATCATTCTTCTTCCTTGTTCTTCTAGTTCAATACATCATTGAGTTACTCCAAAGAAATGATAATCAAAAAGTATAATTTATCCATTGTCACTTAGAGTGTTTCATTCATTTATCATATTTTAGATCATCCATCTTGATTTTTGACATGTTTTTGGATTCGAGATTTTGACCAAAGACCTAACCTACCAACCTATCTTAGGGGTCTTGAGGGCTGATTTAAGATTAGCCTTGCCTACGTTACACATGCAGAGACCACGTAGTTCGACTGATATAGACCCATGTTTTTGGATTTTGCTTTTCAGACTCACTTTTTGACATGTTTTTGGATTTTTGATATGATACGGATGGTTGATTCTCCTGAAAATGATTGAAATTGCGCTTTGATCTCTATTTTTTATTTTCTACCACGAGATGCAATTGATATGTTTGGATTGCCCCTAGATATTCAGATGTTTCCCCCAAGCTATGGAGTTATATGTTGACCACGTGACATGACTTGATAGTGGATGTAATGATGGCCAGACGAATGATATGATATGAATTGATACCGACCTTCAGATGAAGGATCCTGACATATATCCAAATAGATGGGAAAGCTAATCTTAGAATCACATATGACGCCTATTTCCAGGTTTTCACCACACACTTTGATTACACCCTTTGTATTTTCTATTTTATTTTATTTTATTGTATTTTTGCGTTTGCCAAGATGCCTGTTTGCCAGGTTTTCACCAAGGAAACAATTTTCAGATTTTGCCCCGTGCACTAGGAGACTTTAAGCATAGAATTTTCGGAGATGTATACTATTGATAGGTTCATCAAATAGATCCCCTTCTGACATTGATAGCTAATATGCTTCTGATCCATACACTGATATGATGATGAATGGTCCAAGCCAGTTAGGCTCAAATTTTCCTTTCTTCTCCCTGTCCTGTTGATTCCTAGGATTTTCCTTTAGTACCAAGTCACCAACCTGAAAGACCCTCGATTTGACCCTGTGATTGTAACTTCTTGACATCCTCTGTTGATAAGCTGTTAGATGATTAATAGCTTGTTGACGACGCTCATCCAGCAACTCCAGTTCTTGTAGCCTAGACACCCTATAGTCTTCATCTGAAATGATACCTTTGAGTGATACACAAAGGGATGGAATTTCAACTTCAATGGGTAATATGGCTTTTGATCCATATACCAAAGCAAATGGTGTAGCTGCCATTGGTGTTCTGATGCTTGTTTTGTAGGCCCATAGTGCAGGGTTGAGTTGAACATGCCAATCATGTCCAACATCATTGACCATCTTTTTGAGAATTTTTAGTATGGTTTTGTTTGAGGTCTCTACTTGGCCGTTCCCTTGAGGATAGTACGGTGTTGAAAAATGATGTTGGATGTGGAACTTATCACATAGCTCTTGAACATCTTGATTCTTGAAAGGTCATCCATTATCAGTGATAATAGATTGAGGGATACCATACCGACATATGATGTAGTTCAAGATGAATGAGGAGATCTGTTTCCCAGTGATGATAGTAAGAGGGACTACCTCTATCCACTTCGTGAAGTATTCTATAGTTGTGATAATGAAATTGTGTCCATTAGATGAAGATGGATGTATTTTGCCTACCAGATCTAAGCCCCATTGATAGAAAGGCCATGTTGATGTAAAAGGATGCAGTTCTTGTGTCAGTGCATGAATCAGATTGTTGTGAACTTGACATTTGTGACATTTCTTTACAAATTGATATGATTCTTTTTCCATGCTCGGCCAATAATAACCTAAACAAAGTATTTTCTTAGCTAAAGTCAATCCACTCGAGTGAGTACCACAAATACCTTCGTGAACTTCTCATAAGGCCATTTCAAATTCTTTGCATTCTAGATAGCAGAGTAGGGTACCATCAAGACATCAATGATAAAGGACATCTGTGATTAAAGTGTGTCGGGCGGATTGGCGGATAAAGTTCTATTTTTGGTTCCTGGAAAGATAGGGCGAAAGAATATCATCTTTCAGGTAAGCATAGGTTTGTTCATAGATAGAGGGTTCAATGGTTTTGATATGGCATATGGTAGTGGATTTCGATTGATAATGGGAAGGACAGGACACTGGTTCTACCATAAACTCATAACAAACACGTTTCTCAGGTAATTGCAATAGTGAAGCAATCATAGCCATGGCGTCTGCAGCTTTATTCTCTACTCTTGGAATCTTATCAAACTTGATATTTTCAAAAGACTATTTCAGATAATCTATTTTTTGTTTGTATGGCATCAACTTTTCATCTTTGGTTTGATATTCATCATTCACTTGATAAATGACTAGTTGAGAGTCTCCATACACCTGTAAGTCCCTGATTTTCCATTGAATAGCCATGTTGACCCCAATAATCAATGTTTCATATTCCACCACATTATTTGTGCATTGAAACATGAGTCTATATGACTTCAGAATTGTGTGTCTGTGAGGGGAGATAAACAAGATTCCCGCTCCCGATCCTTCTTGTGTACATGATCCATCAAAATAGAGAATCCATTGTTGAGGCATAGCTGTCATAATGTCCGCATCAGGAAATTCCATTGTCATTGGGTGATCATCTGGTAGAGGAGCTTCAGCTAGCTATTTAGTGATTACTTGTCCCTTGATTACCTTTCTTTCGACATATTGAATGTCAAATTCACTTAGGAGCATAACCCATTTTTCCAATCTACCTGTTAAGGTAGCTTTACTTAGTAAATACTTCAAAGGATCAATCTTTGCAATTAATCTAATTGTATGAGCTATCATGTAGTGTCTCAACTTTTGAGTAGCAAACACCACTGCTAAGCAAGATTTTTCTATGAATGTACAGTTTATTTCATAGCCATTTAAAGTTCTATTGATGTAGTAGATGGCTTGCTCCTTTCCTTGATTATCCTCTTGTGCTAAGAGTGCCCCTAATGAGATATCAGTCGTAGCAATATACAATATAAGGGGTCTTCCTTCTGTTGGTGGCATGAGAACTGGTGGTGACATTAGATATTGTTTGATCTGATTGAATGTCGCTTCACACTTCTCATCCCACATGAAAATTATGTGTTTATACAATAGATGATTGAAGGGGTGACTTCTATCCGCCAGCTAGGAGATAAACCTTCTGATTGATTGAAGGCATCCTTGCAGTGATCAAAGTTGGCTAATGTTTCTAGGAGGTGGCATCTCCATTATAGCTTTGACTTTTTCTAGATCCATTTCAATGCCCTTTTATGATACAATGTACCCTAGCAACTTTGCTGATGTAACCCCGAAGACACACTTCTTAGGGTTTAGCCTAACATTAAGTTTTTCCATCCACGTGAAGATTTTATCTAGGATATGCAGATGTCCATCCCTAGTAGTAGATTTTGCTAAGATATCATCGACATAATCTTCCATGAAAGTGTGCATCATATCATGGAAAATCATCGTCATTGCTCTTTGATAAGTCGCTCCTGCATTCTTTAAACCAAATGGCATGATGTTCCAGTAGAAAGTTCGCCATGGACATGTAAAAGATGTCTTTTCCTGATCTTCTAGAGCTATTCTTATTTGATTGTACCCAGAAAATTCGTCCATGATTGATAACATGGCATGCCCTACCGTCAAGTCCACAATGATGTCTATATTTGGAAGTGGAAAATAATCCTTCGAGCATGCTTTATTGAGGTCCCTGAAATCTGTGCAGATTCTGATGCTATTGTCCAGCTTGGAAATAGGCACAAGATTTGATATCCATTCAGCATAGTCTATAGACCATATAAATCCAGCATCCAGTAATTTATTTAGCTCTGTTTTGACCATTAATGCAATGTGGGGGTGCATTTTTCTTAATTTTTGCTTAACAGGCCTGATTCCTGCTAGCAAAGACAAATGATGCATAAGTAGATTGGGATCTAAACCTAGCATATCAGAATATGACCAAGCAAAGTTGATGCTTCTTGCTTTGAAGAATTGGATGAATGCCGGTCTTTCTTCTTCTGTCATGGATTTTGCCAGATGTAGGATTTTTTCCTTCTCTTCTATGCCAATGTCCACTGATTGTGTAGGTTCTACCAGAACTGATGATCGCTCATGATAGTGTTCTGGGAGAGTGTCAAATCTTCCATCCTTTAGTGCCTCAGAAAGGTTTTCACCATTGGATGCGTTCTTTATTTTTACTTTTTCCAAATCTAATGCTGCCATAGAATGGTTTTCATAATTAGATCTATTTTCCCTATTGTTAATTTTGCAACTGGAAGATTTGACACCCTCCTATTGAGTCGTACTATTATGAGTAGTATGGATAGAATGTGTATCAGGATTGGTATGACATAGGTAATGCACGATGGCATCATCATTTGCAAATTTTGGTACAGTCAAAGGTTCGATAGGTTTCCAATCAATAAGTTTTGGATGGATTAATGGCATGGTATCATCGGGTTGATTTAGGTCAATGGAAGTAAGGGTAAGGACAGAAATATCATCATAATTTTCATTTGGTATATCGAGATCGATGATGGTACTTTCTTCCAGAATGTCTAGTTCGCTCAAATCCTGTTCATCCTCACTAGAGTCATCGATAATTAGTGATTCTACCACGATTGGATTAGACCCAGAGCCTTGGCCCTCCTCACGTGTGGGTGTATATTGTTGGATGATATCACAATGAATATCCATAAAATATACATTAGATAATGAATCCCATTCATACTCATTGGAATCTGTTTTAGAGCAATCTCTTAGTTGAAGAATTCTTTCTAAAACCTTCTCCCTGAGTTCTTGTTTCTCTTCCTCAGAATATCCTAGTCCTGGCTTTTCTTTTGTGTGGAGAGTGAGAGGTGTGATAGGTTCTAAGATTTCCTCTTTTCTTAATCCCACAGGCCCTTGTCCTTCATAACCCATCTTTTCAAGAATAGCTTTTCCTTTTCCATACTTGTCTGTGTTTATGCAAACATTTTTGATACTAATTTCAGATGTTGATGCTTCTTCATCCTTGTAAAGCCAACCTAGGATTGTTTCATTGTCTATTTCTTCCACTATGGTTCTAGATTTGACAAATTTATTTTGAAGAGTTGTGCTAGATAAAGATGTCGGAGGTTTGTTCATTGATGGTTGACCATATTTCCTAGGAGATGGCATTAACTGTGATAAGTTAAGCGATTGCTCCATTGAGTACTGTCCCATTCCCTTATCTATCAACTGAACTTGCTTCTGAAAGTTATCTGATAGAGAAGTTTGTGTACTTGGAATGTTTGTTTCAACATGACTTGTTTCCTTTTCTTTACCTTTCTTTTGTACCCACTTGGTAGTGATGCTTGGACTTTGCTCGTTCTTGGATGATGATGAGCTTGAAGCTTCCCTATTGTGAGGGACAAAGGTGTCTTGAGATATTCTTAATGTGTCACAATGTTGTGGATGATTATAATCAACAGTTACAGTCACCTCTTGTTCATTCCTTGGAAACTTCAAACATTGATGGTATGTAGAAGGTACTGCTTGCATTTCATGAATCCAGGGTCGTCCTACGAGTATGTTGTATGTCAACTCCCTTTCTAAAACTTGACATGCTAAATGCTTGATCATGGGTCCCACTTGAATGGGTAAAACAATTAAATCTTTTGATGATCTTTCCTCCTCATCATATGCTTTGATGGTCATTTTCCTTTGAGCATCAATAGCGTCATCGGAATATCCTAGTGCACGGACTAATTTTGGGGTGCAAATGTTCAGACCAGCTCCCCCATCTATTAGAACCCTTTTAACATGATGATTATGGATACATACTTCAATATGCAATGCGGTGTTATGTGGATGATTTAATGAGACATCATCCTATTCAAAGAACGATAGACAATGCGGAGTAGTCAAATGTCCCACCATAGCTTGGAATTGACAAACATCCAGATTCTTTGGCATGGTTGTGGCAACTAATGCTTGTTCGAGAACTTCTTTATGTGATGGTGACAACTTAAGAAGCTCCAATATTGATATTTGTGCGGGGATATTTTGCAATTGATCAATAATATTATAATGAGATTGAGGTGTAACCATGCATTGAGATCCCACTCCTTTTAACACTACCTTGGCTTGCCCCCTAGTCATGACATTTGCCAATTGATGTTCTTGATTTTCTTGAGGGGTGTTTTGCATTTGATTGATGACATCATAATGTGATGGAGGTGGAACTACATGTGTGGAGCCCATTCCTTTTAACATTACTATTGATTTTCCCCTAGTTAGCGCATTGGTGGGTTGATGTTCTTGATTTTCTCTGATTTTTAAGACATTTATTTTCTTATCAGAGTTTTGCACACTTGGGAGTAAATCCAAAGAAGTAATGGTGTTGGCTTTGTTATCAATAATATTATCGCTGACTGCCTGATCATGTGTGACTTCAGATAGACATAGGATTGTTATGTCATAGACATGATTAGTGTGATTTCCTTTGCTATTGGAGGATGATGCACCTTTTTCATAATTGGGCAAAGGATCTTTGAAGGCCATATGATCATTGTTATTTTGAGGTCCTTCCACATACACTTTGTTGCTATCCACCAAATCTTGTATTGCATGTTTCAATTCCATACAGTCATTTGTTTTATGACCCTTGTTATTATGATAGTTGCAATAATCAGCGTCATTCCACTATGATGGTTTGACTTTTGGATCCCAGAACCTAGCTTCACATGCAGTGAGAAGGCCTCTAGTAACTAGTTCTTTCATTGCTGATTCCATTGATTGACCTAGAGGTGTGAACCTTCACCGGTTTGATGGTTTTTGATATGGTAGTGTTTTTACACGTTCGTTGTTTTGCATGGTATTTGACTTGACTTTTTGGTCACTATTTTGATTGTTTGAAGAAGATGCAGTCAAGTTGAAAATTGGTTTGATATTTTTTTAATCGCTTGTTGTTTCATTTGTGTTGTGATTCTTTTAACAAATTTTTGGTTTATCATTGTTTGAGTGTTGATTGGAGTAGTTATTTCATTTGTCATTGTAATGTTTGATAACTCCCCGTTTTACTAATGCTTCCTCAATCTTTAGACCATTTTCTATGACCTTTTCGAAAGTGGGTGGACATTGTAATTCTATCCTATAGCTCATTTCTTCTGTCAAGTTCTCAATGAATAATTCCATCTTTTCTTCCTCTGGAATAGATCGAGGATACCTAGTGAACAGTCATCGCCATCTTTGGAGAAAAGACAAGAATGTTTCTCCTTTTTTTTCTTTAAATTGTATAGATCCTTGATAGTAACATCATTTTGGATGTTGAATGAATATTGAGAGATAAACTTGTTAACAAGTTCCTCAAACGTTTTGATACCAGGTTGTAGTTTTGAAAACCATTCCATACATGCTCCTCCGAAACTCCTTGGGAATAGCCTCATCAAATAAGTCTCTTCTTGAGCAAACTCAAGACTCATTGTTTTAAATTCTCGTACATGATCTATTTGATATGTTCGTCCATTGTACTTATCGTACTTTGGGAATTCACAATGTCTTGGAAAGGGTAACAAACCAACTATTGCGTCAAATGGATAAGGACAAATGTCCTGTACCGCATATCCCTTGGTAGTCCCTTGTGTCATATCTTGTATTTTCTGTTGTAGCAGTTGCATCTGTGATGTTAAGGCAGCAACCGGATCTATTATTGGTGTAGGTTGTGGTATCTCAATCTCATTTATTTCTAGTGTATCTTTCAAATGGTTTACATCAAAATCTTTCGAAAGTTTTGCCCCTGATTCGGCTAACATTAAAAGATATTTTTCCATGTCTTGCTCTAGAATTTTCTCCATAAATGTGTGAAACTTTGGATCTTGTTGAGCTGCTTGGATATCTTTTGGAGTGATTTCATTCTTGTCATTGCAATTCAGATTATTCCAAGGATTTTCTTCTGCCATTTCTTGTGATTTTAAGATTTCTTGTTCTAAGAATCTCTGTTTTTGGGATCTAGTTAAGATTGGCATACAAATTTTTTCCCTTTCTTCTGAAATTTTAATCTTATGTGTGGGATAGTGTCAATGTGAACCCTTTTTAAATAATGTCGAATAAGATGTCTTACCTTATTGATGAGACAATATTAAAAAAAAATTAATTGCTATACTTTGTTTCGTGATGAAGGATGATAATATCCTAATAGAGAAACTTTAGTATAGTAATTGATTGTGTAATTGATTTTGACACTTATGATTTGCAAGATTTTGTTTCAGTTGATAAGTTGGAAATTTATATATACCTTTCTGACTTTGATTCCTAGACAATGATTATGATAGAAGAAATTTTGATTCTGATGAAAATGTTGATAAAATGACAGAGTGATAGACTGGTTAAAATTTTAAACTCTCTATTTTAAAAGCGCTAAAACAGAGACCAGAAGCGCTATTTCCCAAAAGCACTGGAATAGAATCCAGAAGCACTAAAACAGATGATCGAAGCACTAAATGACCAGAAACGTTGAAATAGTGCCCGAAAGCACTGGAGAAAATGATAGAAGCGCTAATTCCCAGAAGCGCTGTAAAAAGTGAAAGAAGCGCTATTTTACCAGAAACGCTAAAATAATGATTGTAAGCACTAAAACAGAGCCTGAAAGCATTGTTTCACAAAAGTGCTAGAATAGTGACCCGAAGTGTTGAAACAGGTTTTCCAAAATGCCAAAAACAAGACCTTTTAAGACTTTCTATTGTAAAATTTGATCGGGTCTTGTGGCATACTGTATGAGAGATTGCAGAAGATAAGAAGGATGAATCTGTTGACTACAGTTGTGAAATTGTGTGAGAGCCCTTATTTGAAAGAAGGCTCGTGAATATAGCGGTTCTACCGCATAGTCTAAAGAGTGACCCCTAGCAAAATCGTGATAACAGTGAATGAATGTTCTATGTTGTAAAAGGAGTTTCCGATTTTGATAGAGAAAATGTTGTCTTCTCAATAATTTTCTATAACCAAGAGGTTGTTTGGGCTTTGTAACTTTGATTTTCCTTTTGACAAATGTGGTGGACTTCCACTTTCGCAACATGAATTTTCTAATTTTTTTGACTTGATGTTTTTCAGGATGATCTTTAAATCTGATTTTAAATGAATTTGTGAAAACATGACAAGCAATTTTGAATAAGTGTTTTAAAAATGAAAAGATTGTGTATATTCAAAAATCACGAATGATCTTATTGATTTTAACGGGTTGTTTTAACATTTGTGCACAAATCAAACAGACTCACACTTAAGGACAAGTAGGTCATCATTATACTCACAGCCCACATCTTGCAATTACATTAACTCACATAGCCATGTCACCCCCTAGAGGGCGCCCATTTTTTTGTCGTTGCCAAGTGCGTACTCAAAGTGATGGACGTAGATACCGAATCCCTTGAGCAAACAATCCTTGGTAATTATATGGTGAGTGTCTTGGGGGAAAATTCTTCCCTCCCCTTGCACCGTGAGTATGACAATGTATGGATACTGACTCAGCGAGCAACTACTCTATGGTTCATAGATAGGGTTCCATTCGGTGTGGCAAATAGATAAACTCCCTCAGGAGACCTCCCAATCTTTAGAACAAAGATTTTGGGGATGGTTATCTTTCCTACTACCGTCAATTTGGACTTTCATCAACAAATTGTATTTTTATTATAGTGGGTTGGATAACCTGGCTTTGGTTGTTCCCACTTAGGTCATTCCCGTAGGGTGAGTACTTTTTCCCACTACGGAAGGCTTGCTAAAGGATTTAATAAAGCATAAATGACATAAAAGAAAAGTGAATCTAGCACTTTGGTCACCCAGTTAAGGGGAGAGCATAAGCCTAATCACTACAAGCACAGCATATAGATTTGTTCTATTTTAAGCCCAAAAAGAAATATTCTTAATCTAAGTGAAGGTGTTGCTTCACTGAAATCATGATGTTCTTTTTAACTTCTATTGTAAAATGCGGTGACTATCCTAGGATTGATAGATTTTATTCCAACTTTGAAATGACTATCCTAGGATTGATCAATTTTTGAAAACTTTGAAGTGACTACCCTAGATTGATCAATTTTATCTCAACTGTGAAAAATAAATACAATTTGGTCGCGGAAGCATCGGATCCAGACTGTTTTATTACAGAAGCACCGAAATATGGAACCGAAGCGCTAGAACAGTGACCAAAGGTGCTAAAAACCCGAAAATGCCGAAACAGTGTACTGAAGCGCCGAATTTAGTCTTGGAAGCACTAAATCACCGAAGCGCCGAAACAGTGTACCGAAGTGCCAAATTTTGTCTTGGAAGCACTAAATCACCGAAGCACCGAAATAGTGTATCGAAGTGCCAAAATAGTAACTGGAAGGGCCGAAACTCTAAAAGTGTTGGAACAAGGACCAGAAGCACCGAAACAGTAACCGAAAGCATCGAAACTCTGAAAGCGCTGGAACAGGGACCAAAAGCGCCGAAACTTTTAACGAAAGCGCTAAAATAAATCATGTTGTGCAAACCTGCATAACACTTTCTAGAAAAATTTGAAATTTTGATAAAATGGGGCTAATGCCCCATGGTGGGTGCCAAATTGTAAGTGTGGAATGAGGTAAATAGCATAGATACACTTCTTAATATGACAATATATCAATGATAACTCAATTTGAATCAATTCAACAAAGTAATGAATTGAAAGCGTCCTATTGTTCTCTATCCTCAAAGATTTATTAAACCACTATTGTTCTCAGATTGTTAAGCACTATGATTGTTAAAATGACTATCTGAAGAACAAGATGATACTAAAATGCAATGCTAAATGATAAATCAATTTAAACTTGCATGATATAGACATGAAACAGATAATTTGTAGCTACAAGAGGCAGCCATTGATGTGAAGCTTGATTGTTGAATTGCTTGAATGTTGATGCTTGATACTTGATGTCTAGATTCCTGCAGAGTAAGTGTGTAAAAGCTTGATTATCTGGATCCTTTTCTTGGTTGAATGAGGCTTTATTTATAGATTTCCTGGCTATAGAAATGCACAGGAAAATCTTTGAAAGGCTTGGATTTGATCTGAAGATTTGAATGGTGAGAGATGGAGGAGATTGAGAGAAAGAGGGAGATTGTCTCTACCCATGAAAACACCAAGCAAGAGAAGAGGAAAGATTGATGGAAGAGGATTGAGAGATCAAATTCCAAATTTGTCTCCAAAACTTCCCGTGAAGTTTCAATCAATTAATTTCTGATATTTTTGACAAAATTTAGACATGGTTTAGACATAGGAAATCTAATTCATTTTTGAGAGAATATAGATTGGAATATTCCTTGTGCAACAATTCAAATATTTTTATTTATTTGAATTAATAAAGGAGAGATAAATAATTTAATAAAGCGAACTATAGGATAGTTGTTTATTAAATTAAAATAGAAGAATAATGGCAATTAATTAATAAAGTGTTTTGATCTTTATTTAATTAATTTAGAAATGATGTGATAGATTGAAATAAGGAAATGATAATTAAATCGAACAAAGTATTTAATTTTGTTTATTTAATTAAGATGAATTTAGAAGAATTTATGAAGAAAGTGAATGTGAACTATATTAAATAAATATTTAAATTTATTCAATAGTAGAGGAAATTAGGATAATTAATCAAATAATTCGTATTTAATTAATCAGATGTTGCAGACCATTTTTAGGTGTATACACAAGGTGTTTCCCTCTCTGACTAAATTCAAGTTGTCAGGCATATTTTAAGTATGAAATGTTATGACTAGCATATTATTTCACCCAATTTATGGCTTGCATAAATTATGTTTGAATTTTTTCCTACCAGGTTCTTACTTAATCATCCAACACAAATCCTAAAAATCACTGTGACTTATCAAAAAGAGTTTAGTCCTAACTTGCAGACACCTATTAAATAAATCACACAAAGTGAAAGAATGCACTGTGATAAATCAAAAATACACTTGTTATCTTGATTTAAATGATTTTGAAAATTCTAATTGGAGACAACCAGATAGGAAATACAACAATTACAACATCTCAACAACCGAAGCAGAAAAGATTTTGCTAGTTTTTTATTGCTTTCTCCATTACACCCCATTTCAAGAAGTACTGTTCATTCCTTAGATCCCAGTTTTGTGCTTGTTTTCTGAGAAAAAAAAATCTCTCACCCCCCATGACTGATTTTTACAAAATATTTATATCACAAAATCCCAAGGGTCACGACCCTTCACTTTTTGTTACAATTGTTTTACATTCTATGACAGAAATTAAAATGTTCGATTAAGTTTCCTTATCGGTAAATCATACATTTTTTACATAGACGAGCTTTTTATTTTATTTTGTATTCTTTTTCCCGCGATGCTTGTTTTACATTAAACCCTAGCGCTCTACTGCGGTCAACTTTTTGACTAGCCACAGTATCGCAGTGGCCATCATCTATTTCTTTGTCTCTCCTACCACCTTACCGCGGTCGTTATATTTCTACATGACGGTATGGTGGTATTAACCATCACGGTCCTCTCCAATGTTTACCGTGGTCACCACAGTCTCCTTGGTGATGGTCACCGATACTATGGTAACCAATCTTTATCGCGGCTAGATCGCTATCTTCTACCCACTGCCCTATCGCAGTCATTCTTCTAACTGGTCACGATATCATAGTAACCGCTTCAAGAACCACCACCATCACTTTAACTTCTTGACCCTTTCCACCACCTCATTGTTGCCACTTGCTAACCATTCACCATGCTATCGTGGTCACTGGCATGACCGCCAGTGGTAGCATGGTAAGCATTCTTTGCTTGCACCATTTAACCTCTAACTGTTACCGTGCCACCACGGTCTATGGTTTGACCGCACGCAGTGGCATGGTAAACACTTTTTTCCTGCCTCCTTAGCTGCTACCACGTTGACTGGCTACCGTGCCGATTATCTCACTGCCACCATGATACCGTGGTCAATGAATTGACCGTACGTGGTGTGGTGGTAAGAACCTTATGCTCGCCTATTAACCGCTACCGCCATACCACGAGCCCATTGTGGGAGGTTGCGGTAAGGCGGTAAATCCTTATGAAATGTATATCAAAGGAGCGGTAAGGGTATAAATGAAAAATGAAGTGGACAGGGATAAAAAATGAACCATTTTATATGAAAAGATAGGGAAATAATGGGATCAAATGGGAAAAAAGGCTTAGGATTTTAATGTAAAATTCTAGTTCTAACACCAGGTTGATACCAACCCTCTTGGGGTGGACCTTGGGGGACGTATGAATTGTTAGGGTCATTTTGAGAATTTTGAGGATCTTGCACCACAGGAGGTGCAAGAGGTGTGATGTTGACATATTTGGATAGGTCAAATTATGGTTGTGGTTTGATACCTTTCATGATTAAGGTGTAAAAGATCTTGTCCCTGCACTCATCTAGAAGATGATCTATCATTTGTAAATTGGTGGGATTACTGAGGTATTCGTCAAATGTTATCTCATGTTGATTAACCATGCTTTTTTCAAGAGGAGATTCAGTGTGGACCTCAACGTTAGATTGCAATGAGCCACTATTGGTGGGTTGATCCTCGGGGATTTGAGGCTGAGTACCCTGAGGCTGTTGTTGTTCCATGAGTTTCTTTGCTTGTGAATGGGTAATGGGTATGAAAATGAAAAATGACTAGGTGGCTAAGATGACACTAAGCTTTAGGATGCACTTAAATGATGACTAAATGATTGATAGATTGATTGATCGGATTGGATGGGATGATTCAGATAATTGATGGGATTGGATCCAATTGGATCAATTGACTGGATTAGATGATTGATGAGATTAGATGACCAGTAGGATTTAAATGATTGCTCGAGATGGATTGATGAAATTGACTCTAAAAGAGGTTTAGGGGCTTAACTTGATGATAAAAGGATGATCACATCATAGAATCCACCTCACAATGAGAGGGGATTGATAAGTCCATGGATGATTACTAACTTAGGATAGATAACAATCCCAAGCGAGCATGGATGATGAAAATTAGGGTTAGTTACCTAGCCTAATTGGATAAAAAATCCCCTAAAACAAAGTCTAAAGGATTCAAATGGAGGAAATTATGATGGAAATGAAATCTAGGAATGCCCTAAGATATACCTATGTGATCAGATTAAGGATTTGATGAATTTTGAAAAATGCAGATGAACTAAAATGAAGCTTACGGGTGGATGGATGATGATAAAAAAAATTCAATCATGGAATTAGACTCAAGAAATGATAATATTTTTGTGGTTAAGAGGGTTAACTCTCAAGAGTCTTGTATGGGAGCTACATACACCTCTATTTCTAGCAAGTTCACCCCTCTAGGTGATGGGTTCTCCTATCTAAAGGTCAGCATAATCGCCTCTGTGTTTGACAAGATCGCCTCTATCTGGGACTCAAGCTCACCTATATCTTGAAATGCAAAAGAAACATGTGGACACAAGACGCAAATTCACGTATCAAGGTATCAAGATCGCCTATGTATTGACAAGATCACCTTTCTATGACACAAGCTCACCTATATCTTGAAATGCAAAAGAAACAGGTGGACACGAGACACAAATTCACCTATCAAGGTATCAAGATTGCCTATGTATTGAAAATATCACCTATGTATTGACAAGATCGCCTTTTTAAGACATAATATCGCTTATCTATTCGAAAACCCAAAAGGAAACGAGCGGACACGGAACACAAAATCACCTATCTAAGGATCAAGTTCGTCTCTCTCTTGATATGTACAAATGCACATGAAAATGCCTATCTAGTGGACAATGGATTCGGCTATGTCTTGAACTTTATGGATGGGGATGGTACGAACAGACGTGGGATCGCCTCTATAGAAAATAGGTTCGCCTATTCTAAAGGATGTACGGATGAGGGAGACTCAAACAAAAAATAAGATCACCCTTGCAGACAACAGGTTCGCCTATTCTGAGAACAGACAAGAGAGGATGACATGGAAGATTTCCTATGAAGGAATCAGGATCACCTATCCTAAGAGAACATGCGAACACAAGGTCGCCTAATGGAGAGACCTAAAAGAAAAAATTTCCCCTAATGAGGATGAGTTCTCCTAAAGGATGACCTAGACTGGACTCGAGACACAAAATCACCCCTGTTTAGGGTAGGATTGCTTGTCCACAAAGAAACATTTCCCTTGTAAGAAGAAAAATCACCATTGAGGGTAGGGGTAGACTATGACAAAGGACTAAAGACACAATAAACAAAAAGCAGTAGGTTGGACTGACTCAGACTAACGACAAGTAGTGGTATTGCACAAGAAGACACACCAGACAACACAATCCTAGAATTAGTGATAAAGGGTTTACAAACTTGATGTAGGCCCACCACCTTGTGGGGACACCCCAAGGTCATCAATAGATGCCATGGGCTCACCTTCTCTCTCTCATTTGAGGACTATCATAGTCCACCACAAGGATTTATATCCCAATCGAAGGGATTATGTAGTGAGTAACTTCAGGATACGGTGTGCATCCCCTACAGCACACCTAACTGCAGCTAAAACATGAATCTCTATCTAGGATAAACAGGCTATCTTGTGCATCCTTGATATATGCTAGGTACACGAGGCACAATCGTGAACACCAGCCAGTCACAAGCATGGATCGAGAGCCCCAATGAGATATTGGAAACTCAGACCAACCCTGCATGTCTTATCTAGGTATCACCCTAGCTTCGACACTTCACTAAACACGACATGACTAGATTGGGGTACAACTTTAGCTCTCCCCCTTTATATACCCCACCAGTAACACGTGGTTGGAATCGTGCCTTGAGTGATGAAATCCCAAGTAGTTCCCACTAAAGGAAAGAAATACTAGACACTTCGACTAGTCCCTAGGCTCACACGTAGTGCAAGGGGATAGCTTAGACACACTAGTACTTTTTGGGTAGATTGGACTGGAACGAATTATGATTTCTCATCACCCAAGATCACTAAAAGGTGGAAGGGGAGTGGATAAATCAAAAATTTGCTCCCAAACACAGCAAACAAGGTTAATTGACCTTTTAATTAATCTATGTGTGCCTAAATTAGTGCAAAAAAATACAACAAATAGAGCTAACTACGGGTCTTCAACCAATCATCCTGCAAAAAATATGTCAGTAATTACTACCACCGATCTTCATCAAATGTGTGAGGGGACAAACTACACAAATTGTTAGTTAAATACCACAATCACTGACAAACAGGTTAGTTGGTTAGTATCCAAAAACCAAAACCAAATTGTAGCTCAAACTAAAAAATTTAAGGTTTTAGATTTTACCAATCCACCTCTATGTGAGATGAGTTTGCCCTTGTCTGTGGAGCAAGATTGTTTGTCTAATGAAAGAGGCTGATTTTTTTTGCATGTTTTATGGAGGGGCGTATGTGATTTCACCCCTATGATGTGTAAATTCACCTATGTATCAAGTGATTTCACCTATCCTCACGTGTTCACCTCTAGATTTTTTCAATCTGGATTTCTGATTACAAACTCGCCCTTTATACAAAAGGTCAATAGTGTGTTCACCTCTATTTAATGTAGGTACACCCTTGCATAAGGTAAGCTCACCTATCTCGGCAGTTTCACCTCTATGTTTCAAAACAACAACAAACAATAAAATTGACCCATGATGTGCTTGTCCCACTGGGCGTGCCAAAAATGTGTGCAGGTGAATTTAATCTACTAAAATGCAAGAACTAAACTATGCAAAGATTAAAAACACAAACAAAACACTCAATATTAGGCATATTTGAATTTAAAAAAAAAAACAAAGAAATGAAACCTTTTACCTTGTTTGAATTGTTGGTCTTGGTTGGCCCTTTTTGATGCTTGATTGTGTGCTCTTTTGTTGGTAAAATGGCATGTAACCTAGTGCAAAATGAAGCTAATGGGATGAGGATTGCAATGGTGAATGTGGGTATGTTAATAGATGCAATATTGTGGCTCTAAAGTGGCTACAACAATGATGGATACTTGATGGCTTGAAGATAGCTAAGTGTATTGAATGCTTGATTGCTTGAAAGTGTGTTGCTGCAAATGGGGACATTTCCACCATTTTTAGGGGAAGTGCCTCTAAAGCAACAAAGGGTCCAGATTAAGCCATGATGGATGAGATCAAGGGCTAGGGTGAGTTGATAACTCACAAGCCCTCACATTTTGACATGTCGTAGATGAGATGGAAAGGGGGAGGTTGAGGTGGCATGGAGGTATTTCTATGTACCTTGGGAAAGGACAATATCTCCTCATAAAGGAGGTCCTTGTCCACATATGCATGAGAGGACATTTGAAGAATTATTCTTCAAAATCCTCATGGGGATGGGAGAAGGAATTTAAAATTCCTTGAAAATGCATTGGATAAATAAATGTGAATTAAAAATTCACATAAGGAAGGGTTTTCCTTCTCCAAATGGAGAAAGCATTTAATATTGGTTGACTTAAGACATATTGCATAAATGGCATGGAGATTAGGTTGGGTTAATCAGGTGATTAAGGTTGTGCAAATGTGGGATTAGATAGGTTAATGGAGGATTAGAGTCAAGTGAGAGATTATGGAGGATGTGACCCTTATGATGATTAGGGGTGTGCACATCCTAATCATAGATTAGTTAGATTAATTTGGACTAGAGAGAATTATGGAGGATGTGACATGGGGAGAGAGAAGAAAAATGAATTAAAAATTTGATTTAATTCATAAAAGCCAAAGTGACTAAATTAAATAAATTTGGGTATTTATTTAATTTAGAGATGAAAGGGGTAAAGTATTTAATTGATTGATTAAATACCTTAGGGGGCATTAGAATAAGACAAAATATTAATAAAATAATAAGTTATTGAATTAATATGGATGAAGGATGAGGGATGGAAGAATACAAGGGTGAATTTGACCATATGGGGGTGGTCAAATTCAGGTGTCTAGAATTTTAATATAGTCTATAAATATTTCATTCACATCTCTTTTATTTAAATATTTAAAGTTGACATACAATTATTTTGTTGAAAATTAGTTAGAAGGAAACTAAAGATGTTGCTTATGCGACCTTTGTAAAAAATCCAATTAGATCCATGCATAAGAAAGAGATCATGATATGGAGATAAAGGGATGCTTTGATCTTGACTTGGGGTAGGATCATGCGATGGAGTGGATGGCATAGTGTGCTCTTGGTTATGAGATTTCCAAGGGGATCATGACATGGAGTGAGAGGGTTGTCTAAATCATGAGAAGGGATAAAATCATTAGATGGGGTGAAAGGTGTACTTTTATCTTGATTTAGAGAGGGATTATGCAATGGAGTAGAAGATATAGTTTGATCTTAGCATGGATGGATGCCATTAGATGAAGTGGGAGAGAGGGGATCATGGATCCCATCCATTCCTCTATCCAATATTATCCTTTTATCCTCTATCCAATCATATCCTATCCAATCCATTTATCATCCATCTATCTTTCCAATCCAACCATTCTCATCCAATCTATCGAATAGGGTATCTTGCTCTTGAGATGGAAAGGGATCATTGGATGGGATGGAAGGGATATGTTTTTCTTGATTTTGAATAGGATCGTGACATAGAAGGGGATCATATAATGGAGGAGAAGGGGATCATATGATGGAGGAGAAGGGGTTCCTTGATCTCTATATGAAGGGGAATCTATGTTAGCGTGATTTGGATTAGGAGATAGACATAATTCATTTGATGTCAATGGTGTGATTGGGGAGGAAGGTTGGGTATGCTCTTCAACTTGGATAGATGGAGGGATAGGAGATTCATGAGATTTAGGGGAATAATTTTTACCTTGATGTGGGGGTGATGAAGGTAGATGCATGACATGGGAAGATGGAATGTGATGGTCCATTTGATCATTTTTTCAATTTTAGATCGTATATTACAACTATCATATAGTTTGACTTGTTATATTTTTATACAACTGTATATATGACATTTTAAATTACTACTAAACTGTAAAAAAAATTACTAATAAATATAATATAACATTGTAATTACTAAATATAATATAATACTAATATATATCACTTTATAATGTCTATTATAAAATTACATATTAATTTAGAAATTTTCAAAGATAGAATAATTATTTTTAATTATATTAGAATATTATTCACAAGATTGTCTTGAATATTTTTTATTATGAATTTAAAAACTTATTGTGAATTGTAATAGTAAATTTAAGAATTTTTTTTAAAAAAAAAAAAAATTATATTCATTTTTTTAATTTTAGATATGTATCTTTTTTGAAGAAACATCATCTAGTGGGCATGATATTCATAATAGTTACATAGCCATTGTATAAATAGGGAAAAATCATTTTCTTGATTGTGTTTTCTATTCTAATATATTTAAAAATTGAGGTGTCGTGATAGTAAATAAGGAAGGAGAGACCACAAAAAGTGTATCTATCAATCTTCTTCTACTTGTTTATTTATATCAGTTTATTAAAAATAAAAATTTATATATTTTTTATAATATTATATATGACTAATAACAAAATATTTTAATATAAAATATTACTTATAAAAAAATTCATAAATTATTAATTTTAACAATTTATATTCTTCAAAAAAACATCAAATTAAAAGCTTAAATAACCAAACCGTCATAAAATTTTCATATGACTATCAACGAGCACTATGATATCGCATATTCCATGATTGGTTCTGCCAAGGAGCACTATTATATCACATATTCTCAGAAAAAAAAATGATTTCCTTGATTGTTATGGTTCCTTTGTCCGACGTTTGCTCTTTTGTCTTCTAGGTACAACACGCTATTCCACATTTTCAGCTTTTACGACATTTGAGTGGATGAGATTTGAGTGAGAAGCTTTGTGGTAGATATAGACCCATTCCCTACAGAACAAGCATGTGAAATATAGAAGTGGCATTCAAAAATTTGAGAATGAAATGCAGTCACATGAGAGGTAGAGTCGTTTCATACAGAAAGAATTTGGGAGATAGATTATGATTTTTTAGAAAATCTAAGTAAAACTATTGTACTGCTCTGCATCTTTACACACCACCATTTCTCACATTTTTCCTACCTTTCCAAGGGGTTTCGTGAACATATCAAAAATTTGAGATGAAATACAGTCACGCAAGGTATAGCTGTTTCGTACAGAAAGCATGTGGAAGATAAATTGTGATTTTTCAGTAAATCAAAAAATTATTGTACTACTCTCGTCTTCACACACTGCCACTTCTTACATTTTTCTCGCCTTTCTTCCACATGGTTTCGTGCACATATCGAAAATAGGAATTCGGGACTCCCTCCATCATTTATTCTTCAATTCAGATCATGCATTTGGTCATTTCTTATCTCTGACTCTGTCAATCTATTAGAATCAACTCTTACAGCCAAGTTAATTAGTTATTAATAAGTTGGTTTTGAATTTTTTGTTAGTAAAAAAATTAAATATTTAATTTTAAATGTTATGTGTAAATTTGTGAAGAAAGTAAAGTTAACTATTTTTTAATAATTTTTTTTACACAATTTTTCATTTTTTGTTTTATATAGTTATTTTATTAAATCTGTCTAAAATAAATAAATGTTACTTATTTTAATAATAATTTTTAGAATGATTTTTAACGTTAGTAATTGCTATTTTTTTATCAAATAAAATCTCACAAAAATCAATTCACTATTTTTTAGAGATTTGGATTCGCACTTTTAAAATAATATTCATTAAATCTTTCTAAAATAAATAAATGTTATTTATTTTAATAATTTTTTTAAGAATGATTTTTAATGTGAGTAATTGTTAATTTTTAATGAAAAAAATCTAAAAAATCAACTCACTATTTTTTAGAGATTTCGATTCACACTATTAAAATAATAAAATAACTTAAATTAAAACACATCATAAATTAACATATAAAATAATCTTTTTTTTATTGGAATAAGAAGTTTAAATTAAAAATAAATATATGAATACATCAGAATCCAAGGCATGGAGATGCCTGAATAGGAATATCAAAAATATTAGTATACAATCGAGCTTTAATGGACCCTTGAGTTAACACATAGTTTGCAACAACAATTGCCCACACTATGGAGTTTACAAATAGTCTAGACCCATTAACTTATTAATAACTAATTAACTTGACTATAAGAGTTGATTCTAATAGATTGACAGAGTTGGAGATAAGAAATGACCAAATGCATGATCTAAATTGGATAAGAAATGATGGACGGAGTCCCGAATTCCTATTTTCGATATGTGCACGAAACCACGTGGAAGAAAGGCGAGAAAAATGTGAGAAGTTGCGGTGTGTGAAGACAAGAGTAGTATAATATTTTTACTTAGATTTTCTGAAAAATCACAATCTATCTTCCACATGCTTTCTGTACAAAATAGCTATACCTTGTGCGACTGTATTTCATCTCAAATTTTTGATATGTTCACGAAACCCCACAGAAAGGCAGGAAAAATGTGAGAAATGGCGGTGTGTAAAGATGCAGAGCAGTACAATAGTTTTACTTAGATTTTCTCAAAAATCACAATCTATCTCCGAAATGCTTTCTATACGAAACAGCTATACCTCTCATGTGACTGCATTTCATTCTCAAATTTGAGATGAAATACAGTCACGCAAGGTATAGCCCTTTCATACAGAAAGCATGTGGAAGATATATTTGTGATTTTTCAGAAAATCTAAGAAAAATTATTGTACAAATCTCGTCTTCACACACCGCCACTTCTCACGTTTTTCTCGCTTTTCTTCCACATGGTTTTGTGCACATATTGAAAATAGGAATTTGGGACTCCCTCCATCGTTTCTTGTCCAATTCAGACCATGCATTTGGTCATTTCTTATCTCTGACTCTGTCAATCCTTTAGAATCAACTCTTAGAGTCAAGTTAATTAGTTATTAGTAAGTTGGTTTTGAATTTTTTGTTAGAAAACAAATTAAATATTTAATTTTAAGTGTTATGTGTAAATTTGTGAAGAAAGTAAAGTTAACTATTTTTTAATAATTTTTTTTACACAATTTTTCATTTTCTGTTTTATATAGTTATTTTATTAAATCTGTCTAAAATAAATAAATGTTACTTATTTTAATAATAATTTTTAGAATGATTTTTAATGTGAGTAATTGCTATTTTTTTATCAAAGAAAATCTCACAAAAATGAATTCAATATTTTTTACAGATTTGGATTTGCACTATTAAAATAATATTCATTAAATCTTTCTAAAATAAATAAATGTTATTTATTTTAATAATTTTTTTAAGAATGATTTTTAATGTGAGTAATTGTTATTTTTTAATGAAAAAAATCTAAAAAATCAATTCACTATTTTATAGAGATTTGGATTCATACTATTAAAATAATAAAATAACTTAAATTAAAACACATCATAAATTAACATATAAAATAATCTTTTTTTTATTGGGATAAGAAGTTTAAATTAAAAATAAATATATGAATACATCAGAATCCAAGGCATGGAGATGCTTGAAGAGGAATATCAGAAATATCAGTATACAATAGAGCCTTAATGGACCCTTGAGTTAACACATAGTTTGTAGCAACAATTGTCCACACCATGGAGTTTACAAATAGTCTAGACCCATTAACTTACTAATAACTAATTAACTTGACTATAAGAGTTGACTCTAATAGATTGATAGAGTCGGAGATAAGAAATGACCAAAAGCATGATCTGAATTGGATAAGAAATGATGGAGGGAGTCCCGAATTCCTATTTTTGATATGTGCACAAAACCACGTGGAAGAAAAGGCGAGAAAAATATGAGAAGTGGCGGTGTGTGAATACAAGAGTAGTATAATAATTTTTCTTTGATTTTCTGAAAAATCAAAATCTATTTTCCACATGCTTTATGTACGAAACGGCTATACCTCGCGTGACTGTAATTCATCTCAAATTTTTTATATGTTCACGAAACCCCATGGAAACGTAGGAAAAATGTGAGAAATGGCAGTGTGTAAAGATGCAGGGCAGTATAATAGTTTTACTTAGATTTTCTAAAAAAACACAATCTATCTCCCACATGCTTTCTATATGAAACGGCTATACCTCTCACATGACTGCATTTCATTCTAAATTTTGGGATGAAATACAGTCACGCGAGGTATAACCGTTTCGTATAGAAACCATGTGGAAGATAGATTGTGATTTTTCAGAAAATCTAAGAAAAATTATTATACTGCTCTCGTCTTCACACACAGCCACTTCTCACATTTTCTCACCTTTCTTCAACGTGGTTTCATGCACATATCGAAAATAGGAATTTGGGACTCCCTCCATCATTTCTTCTTCGATTCATATCATGCATTTGGTCATTTCTTATTTCCGACTCTGTCAATCTATTAGAATCAACTATTACAAGAAAGTTAATTAGTTATTAATAAGTTGGTTTTGAATTTTTTGTTAGTAAATAGATTAAATATTTAATTTTAAACGTTATGTATAAATTTGTGAAGAAAGTAAAGTTAACTATTTTTTAATAATTTTTTTACACAATTTTTCATTTTATGTTTTATATAGTCATTTTATTAAATCTATCTAAAATAAATAAATGTTACTTATTTTAATAATAATTTTTAGAATGGTTTTTAATGTGAGTAATTGCTATTTTTTTATCAAAGAAAATTTTACAAAAATCAATTCACTATTTTTTGGAGATTTGGATTCGCACTATTAAAATAATATTCATTAAATCTTTCTAAAATAAATAAATGTTATTTATTTTAATAATTTTTTTAAGAATGATTTTTATTGTGAGTAATTGTTATTTTTTAATGAAAGAAATCTAAAAAATCAATTCACTATTTTTTAGAAATTTGGATTCACACTATTAAAATAATAAAATAACTTAAATTATAAAACATCATAAATTAACATATAAAATAATCTTTTTTTTATTGGAATAAGAAGTTTAAATTAAAAATAAATATATGAATGCATCAGAATCCAAAGCATGGAGATGCCTGAAGAGGAAAATATCAGAAATATCAGTATACAATCGAGCCTTAATGGACCCTTGAGTTAATGCATAGTTTGTAGCAACAATTGTCCACACCATGGAGTTTACAAATAGTCTAGACCCATTAACTTATTAATAACTAATTAACTTGATTGTAAGAGTTGATTCTAATAGATTGACAGAGTCAGAGATAAAAAATGACCAAATGTATGATCTGAATTGGAGAAGAAATGATGGAGGGAGTCCCGAATTCCTATTTTTGATATGTGCACGAAACCACGTGGAAGAAAGACGAGAAAAATGTGAGAAGTGGCAGTGTGTGAAGATGAGAGCAGTACTATAATTTTTCTTAGATTTTCTCAAAACCACAATCTATCTACCACATGCTTTTTGTATGAAATGGCTATACCTCTCACGTGACTGCATTTCATTCTCAAATTTGAGATGAAATACAGTCGTGCGAGGTATAGCCATTTCGTACAAAAAGCATGTGGAAGATAGATTGAGATTTTTCAGAAAATCTAAGAAAAATTATTGTACAACTCTCGACTTCACACACCACCACTTCTCACATTTTTTTCTCGCCTTTCTTCCACATGGTTTTGTGCACATATCAAAAATAGGAATTTGGGACTCCCTCCATCATTTCTTCTCTAATTTAGATCATGCATTTGGTCATTTCTTATCTCCGACTCTATCAATCTATTAGAATCAACTCTTACAGTCAATTAACTAGTTATTAATAAGTTGGTTTTGAATTTTTTGTCAGTAAACAGATTAAATATTTAATTTTAAATGTTATGTGTAAATTTGTGAAGAAAGTAAAGTTAACTATTTTTTAATAATCTTTTTTACACAATTTTTTATTTTCTGTTTTATATAGTTATTTTATTAAATCTGTCTAAAATAAATAAATGTTACTTATTTTAATAATAATTTTTAGAATGATTTTTAATGTGATTAATTGCTATTTTTTTATCAAAGAAAATCACACAAAAATCAATTCACTATTTTTTAGAGATTTGGATTCGCACTATTAAAATAATATTCATTGAATCTTTCTAAAATAAATAAATGTTACTTATTTTAATAATTTTTTTAAGAATGATTTTTAATGTGAGTAATTGTTATTTTTTAATGAAAAAAATCTAAAAAATCAATTCACTATTTTTTAGAGATTTGGATTCACACTATTAAAATAATAGAATAACTTAAATTAAAACACATCATAAATTAACATATAGAATAATCTTTTTTTAATTGGAATAAGAAGTTTAAATTAAAAATAAATATATGAATACATCAGAATCCAAGGAATGGAGATGCCTGAAGAGGAATATCAGAAATATCAGTATACAATCGAGCCTTAATCGACCCTTGAGTTAACACATAGTTTGTAGCAACAATTGTCCACACCATGGAGTTTACAAATAGTCTAGACCCATTAACTTATTAATAACTAATTAACTTGACTGTAAGAGTTAATTCTAATAGATTGACAGAGTCGGAGATAAGAAATGACCAAATGCATGATCTAAATTGGAGAATAAATGATGTAGGGAGTCCCAAATTCCTATTTTTGATATGTGCATGAAACCACATGGAAGAAAGGTGTGAAAACATGAGAAGTGGCGGTGTGTGAAAATGAGAGCAATACAATAATTTTTCTTAGATTTTCTCAAAACTCACAATCTATCTCCACATGCTTTATGTACGAAATGGCTATACCTAGAGTGACTGTATTTCATCTCAAATTTTTGATATGTTCACGAAACCCCGTGGAAAGGCAGGAAAAATGTGACAAATAGCGATGTGTAAAGATGCAAAGAAGTACAATCATTTTACTTAGATTTTTTGAAAAATCACAAAATATCTCCCACATGCTTTTTGTACGAAACGGCTATACCTCTCACGTGACTGCATTTCATTCTCAAATTTGAGATGAAATACAGTCACGCGAGGTATAGCCATTTCATACAGAAAGCATGTGGAAGATAGATTCTGATTTTTTAGAAAATCTAAGAAATATTATTGTACTACTCTTGTCTTCACACTCCGCCACTTCTCATGTTTTTCTCGCTTTCTTCCATGTGGTTTTGTGCACATATCGAAAATAGGAATTCGGGAGTCCCTCCATCATTTATTCTCTAATTTAGATAATGCATTTGGTCATTTCTTATCTCTGACTCTGTCAATCTATTAGAATCAACTCTTACAGTCAAGTTAATTAGTTATTAATAAGTTGATTTTGAATTTTTTGTTTGTACACAGATTAAATATTTAATTTTAAATGTTGTGTGTAAATTTGTGAAGAAAGTAAAGTTAACTATTTTTTAATAATTTTTTTACACAATTTTTCATTTTTTGTTTTATATAGTTATTTTATTAAATCTGTCTAAAATAAATAAATGTTACTTATTTTAATAATAATTTTTAGAATGATTTTTAATTTGAGTAATTGCTATGTTTTTATCAAAGAAAATCTCACAAAAATGAATTCAATATTTTTTAGAGATTTGGATTCGCAGTATTAAAATAATATTCATTAAACCTTTCTAAAATAAATAAATGTTATTTATTTTAATAATTTTCTTAAAATTGATTTTTAATGTAATTGTTATTTTTTAATAAAAGAAATCATAAAATCAATTCACTATTTTTTAGAGATTTGGATTCACACTATTAAAATAATAAAATAACTTCAATTTAAACACATCATAAATTAACATATAAAATAATCTTTTTTTTATTGGAATAAGAAGTTTAAATTAAAAATAAATATATGAATTCATCAGAATCCAAGGCATGGAGATGCCTGAAGAGGAATATCAGAAATATCAGTATACAATCGAGCCTTAATGGACCCTTGAGTTAACACATAGTTTGTAGCAACAATTGTCCACACCATGAAGTTTACAAATAGTCTAGACTCATTAACTTATTATAACTAATTAACTTGACTGTAAGAGTTGATTCTAATAGATTGACAGAGTCAGAGATAAGAAATAACCAAATACATGATCTGAATTGGAGAAGAATTGATGGAGGGAGTCCCGAATTCCTATTTTTGATATGTGCACGAAACCACGTGGAAGAAAGGTGGAAAAAACGTGAGAAGTGGCAATGTGTGAAGACGAGAGCAGTACTATAATTTTGTTTAGATTTTCTAAAAAATCACAATCTATCTTCCACATGCTTTCTATACGAAACGGCTATACCTCGCATGACTGTATTTCATCTCAATTTTCTGATATGTTCACGAAACCCCGTGGAAATGCAATAAAAATGTGAAAAAGTGGCGATGTGAAAAGATGTAGAGCAGTATAATAGTTTTACTTAGATTTTCTGAAAAATCACAATCTATCTCTCACATGCTTTCTATACGAAACGACTATACCTCTCACGTGACTTCATTTCATTCTCAAATTTGGGATGAAATACAGTCACATGAGGTATAGTTGTTTTGTACAGAAAGCAAGTGGAAGATAGATTGTGATTTTTCAGATTATCTAAGAAAAATTATTGTACTGCTCTCATCTTCACATACCACCACTTATCACGTTTTTGTCGCCTTTCTTCCATGTGGTTTCATGCACATATCGAAAATAGGAATTTGGGACTCCCTCCATCATTTCTTCTCCAATTCAGATCATGCATATGGTCATTTCTTATTTTTGACTCTATCAATCTATTATAATCAACTCTTACAGTCAAGTTAATTAGTTATTAATAAGTTGGTTTTGAATTTTTTATTTGTAAACAGATTAAATATTTAATTTTAAATGTTATGTGTAAATTTGTGAAGAAAGTAAAGTTAACTATTTTTTAATAATCTTTTTTACACAATTTTTCATTTTCTGTTTTATATAGTTATTTTATTAAATCTATCTAAAATAAATAAATGTTACTTATTTTAATAATGATTTTTAATGTGAGTAATTGCTGTTTTTTTATCAAAGAAAATCTCACAAAAATCAATTCAATAATTTTTACAAATTTGGATTCGCACTTTTAAAATAATATTCATTAAATCTTTCTAAAATAAATAAATGTTATTTATTTTAATAATTTTTTTAAGAATGATTTTTAATGTGAGTAATTGTTATTTTTTAATGAAAGAAAATCTAAAAAATCAATTCACTATTTTTTAGAGATTTGGATTCACACTATTAAAATAATAAAATAACTTAAATTAAAACACATCATAAATTAACATATAAAATAATCTTTTTTTTATTGGAATAAGAAGTTTAAATTAAAAATAAATATATGAATGCATCAAAATTCAAGGCATGGAGATACCCGAAGAGGAATATCAGAAATATCAGTATACAATCAAGCCTTAATGGACCCTTGAGTTAACACATAGTTTGTAGCAACAATTGTCCACACCATGGAGTTTACAAATAGTCTAGACTCATTAACTTATTTATAACTAATTAACTTGACTGTAAGAGTTGATTCTAATAGATTGATAGAGTCGGAGATAAGAAATGACCAAATGCATGATCTAAATTGGAGAAGAATGATGGAGGGAGTCCCGAATTCCTATTTTCGATATGTGCACGAAACCACGTGGAAGAAAGGCGAGAAAAAAGTGAGAAGTGTGGTGTGTGAAGATGAGAGTGGTACAATAATTTTTCTTAGATTTTCTAAAAAATCACAATCTATCTTCCACATGCTTTTTGTACGAAACGGCTATACCTCGTGTGACTATATTTCATCTCAAATTTTTGATATGTTCACGAAACCCCATGGAAAGGCAAGAAAAACGTGAAAAATGGCAGTGTGTAAAGATGCAGAGCAGTACAATAGTTTTACTTAGATTTTCTGTAAAATCACAATCTATCTCCCAAATGCTTTCTGTACGAAATGACTATACCTCTCACGTGACTGCATTTCATTCTCAAATTTGAGATGAAATACAATCACGTGAGGTATAGTCATTTCGTACTGAAAGCATGTGGAAGATAGATTCTGATTTTTCAAAAAATCTATGAAAAATTATTGTAGTGCTCTTGTCTTCACACACCGCCACTTCTCACTTTTTTCTCGCCTTTCTTCCACGTGGTTTTCGTGCACATATCGAAAAAAGGAACTCAAGAATCCCTCCATCATTTCTTCTCCAATTCAAATCATTCATTTGGTCATTTTTTATCTCTGACTCTGTCAATCTATTAGAATCAACTCTTACAGTCAAGTTAACTAGTTATTAATAAGTTGGTTTTTAATTTTTTGTTAGTAAACAAATTAAATATTTAATTTTAAATGTTATGTGTAAATTTATGAAGAAAATAAAATTAACTATTTTTTAATAATTGTTTGTACACAATTTTTCATTTTCTTTTTTATATAGTTATATTTTATTAAATTTGTCTAAAATAAATAAATGTTACTTATTTTAATAATAATTTTTAGAATGATTTTTAATGTGAGTAATTGCTATTTTTTTATCAAAGAGAATCACACAAAAATCAATTCACTATTTTCTAGAGATTTGGATTCGCACTATTAAAATAATATTCATTAAATCTTTCTAAAATAAATAAATGTTATTTATTTTAATAATTTTTTTAAGAATGATTTTTAATGTGAGTAATTGTTATATTTTAATGAAAGTAATCTAAAAAATCAATTCACCATTTTATAGAGATTTGGATTCACACTATTAAAATAATAAAATAACTTAAATTAAAACACATCATAAATTAACATATAAAATAATCTTTTTTTTATTGGAATAAGAAGTTTAAATTAAAAATAAATATATGAATACATCAAAATCCAAGGCATGGAGATGCCTGAAGAGGAATATTAGAAATATTTTATACTATCGAGCCTTAATGGACCCTTGAGTTAACACATAGTTTGTAGCAACAATTGTTCACACCATGCAGTTTACAAATAGTCTACAACAACAAGTAGATTACAACAACAAATAATTTATAGCAATGATCTACCTTAAGTTTACAAATAGTCTTCAACATCCATTGAAGTAAATTGCAGCAAAAATCTATTGTTTTGATGCCCTCATAAGCTTTCTTATTATGTTGTTCTAGTGTTGCTAAACTAATAGAGCATGGTTTGAAAGGCATATTTCTTGTTTTGTTGTTCCACATTAAAAATTGGGACCATGTACCATTCTTGCAAAAAGCATCACAAATATCACCCAACAACAAACCTCAAGGTAGCAAAAAAGGAATGCATATTGAATCATATCAACTTTAAAATCAAAGGATTTTATGCACATACCACCATGATGAATTAAACCTAAGAGGATGCAATATGAAGGAAGCATTCCCTAAGGATAACACTGGAACCAACTAGCCAAATTGTCTATCTATGGCAACTTTGCTGCTAATCTGGCATAAAAAAATCTTGTTGTCAAGGTGTCCTATGTCTATAGTTCAAATTGAGCAACACCAATCATTAGGTAAATCTTCATGAATAATTTCCATTAGATTTCTGAAACTGATCCTCAAAATGTTTAATTTTCATTTGAATATTATATAGAGTATCAATAAATTCTAAGTTTAACCAAGGCAAAGCTTGCCTAGCACAAACATAAAGAGATAACTTGGAGGACACCATTTGGGTTTTTCATTGTGAGAGAAAAAAAGAGAGTGAGAAGACAACCAGACATTGAAACCTCCAAATGAGCATGATGATAATTTGTATTAATGTGTGGGTGATAAATTTGTGATGATGTGATAGCCCGAGGCGAGCTTCTTTCCATGTCCATGCTTGAGAAAATAAAGTTGGGAGAGTGGAGAAGAGGGAATGCCAAAGTTGTCGAAAATGACTGCATAGCCAAAAAACATGCTTGATGGATTCTTTTTTGGAGCAAAAAGGGAAAACAGGTTGCAGGAAAAGGAAAGAGAAGCGATCGTTGATAGATAGTTTCATGTGAAGTACCTTCCATGAAGCTAATTGGGACTGGGTATCAGCTTTTGACTTCCAAATCTACAGACTTAACTTGTTCCACCGAGCATGGTTGAGATTGCATTTCCACTTAGAATTGAGTTTGGTTGGGCCATTTCCAATCCTTTAAAAAAAATTCATGACGAGGGAGGGATAACAAACAAGATAGCTCAGGGGTAATCAATTGTTGAATATTCATTATATAATACTTGCATGAGGGAGACAAATTGAAATTATCTTTAACCTGTTGCCATGACATCCAATTGAAACTAATAGGGTTCCAAAGATCACAAAAAAATGAATTCCTCAAGTTTAAAAAGGCATTTTCCCTTTAAATTTTAATGGTGCCAAGAGGTTTACCATCGAAGAAGCAACAAAGCTTATGCCATGGCTCAAGGTCTGACTGAACCAAGTCAACTTTCTAGATGTGATTTTCCAAGTAGACCAAATGGAGTTAAAGGGGGAAGATCTATGAGTTTTAAAGAAGGCTGCAAGGAGAAGTTTCTCTTTCCAATCAATAGCAGTCCAAGATCGACCAGCAGTGGTAAATTGGATGTAATGCCAAACCAAGCATTTCCAAGGGGCCTCTCCCTCCAAGGATCTAACAATCCATTTAGTGGTAAGAAATATCCCTTGGGTATATGGATCGATAATTCCTAAACCTCCTTTTCCTTTTGGTTGTATGCAATGTGTCCATGATGTCAAAGGAAGACCTTTCTTATTACCCCATTGAGCCTAAAGTAAATTTCTTATCAATTGGGTCAATTGATTATAACAACTCTCAAAGGATAGCCAACAGGAAGAGATGTAAATGTGACTAGCTAAAAGAATTTTATTAGCCACTTGAATGTGGCCAGCCATGGATAAAAAGTGATTAGTCCAATTCGTAAACTTTTTCTTAAGTTTGCACATAAACCATCTCCACATATCTTTAAGAGAGACTCCAATGCCAAAAGGAATCCCAAGTTATTGAGTGAGAGACCCATGCTTCATTTCATTCCATTCACTAGGTATCCATTGAGTTCGAGGAGTAGGACGGTCATAATAAATTTGATTTTATGCATGGCCAGTTTGGAGCCAAAAATAGTATAAAAAAGCTCGACAGTATCAAGTGTGTTTGCCACTTCTTCAACTAAATTTTGTATGAAAAAAATTCTATCATCAACAAAGTGAGAGTTGAGAGCTTTGTAATTACCTAGCAGTGAGATACCATGGAAGAGATTGGTGGAAAGTGCATGCTGAAAAGGTAGCCAAGAGCATTAGTAGCAAGGACAAACAAGAAAGGAGCTAGAGGGCAGCCTTGGTGAATGAGTTTTTGCAAAGGGAATTGGGGGGAGAGGCTACCATTAACCACCACTTTGGAATTAGCATCAATAAAGAGCATGTTAACTTGCTGAAAAAATTTAGGGCCAAAGCCAAGCCATTTAAGCATTTTAAGGATGAATGGCCACCGAATATGATTGTATGCTTTATCAAAGTCAAGTTTAATAATAAGAGCATCCTAGGAAAAATTTTGTGCCCATTCAACAACTTCCCAAGAAAGTATCAATTTATCAAGAATGACCTTCCTCCCAAGAACCCAGTTTGTTCAGGTTAAACTTGTTTTATTCTCCTGCTAAGAGCTTTAGCAATGATTTTATACAAGGTGTTGAGGAGTGTAATTGGACACCATCCATTAATAGTATCTTCATTTGTGTACCCTTAGGGATGAGTTTGATCAATCCTTGATTGATATTAGGACCCAAGGAACCAATGCCAAATCCTTCAAGATATACCTTATAAAAGTCTTCACGAATATGAGGCCAAAGGGCTTGATAAAACTCCACAGGTAGACTATCGATTCTAGGACTTTATTTTGTTACCATACACTTAAGAGCTTCATCAATCTCTTTTATGGAAAGAAAGCGATCAAGAAACTTGTTGGTTTCAAGGGGTATTTTTTGAGGTATGTAGCCAGCCATGTAATCCTCAAACATAGGGAGAATTTCATCAGCAACAGACTCATCAATAAATAAATTTTTGAAGTGCTCATAGAAGTTTTGTAAAATGGCATCATGGCTAGTATAGATAGAGCCATATGCAAATTTGATGGTAGAAATATATTATTTTTTATGTTTGTGCTGCAGATATTGAAAGAACTTTGTTCCACAATCTCCCTCTTTGATCCACTGGAGATGAGCACGCACTTGGGCAGCTTTTCCTTTGTAAGCAACTGATTTTTGAAGAGAATTATCAATACTAATAGTTGATTGTTGCACAAAGATATTTTGTGGCTTTGAAGCTAGGAGAGCACAAGCATGAGCAAGCTATCCTCTGAGAGTTTTTTTCAAGTCCACACCTTTGAGAAGCAACTTTTTTACCATAATATTGAAGAAATGAAGTACATTTGGCAATGTTTCTCTCCCACTAATTGATCCATCTATCATGTTGAGGCTTTGGTTCAGAATTCCAAACGACAACAAGACCAACAATACAATCTTGATTCTTAAGATGGGAGACATTTTGCTTAAAAGGTAAATCATGAAATAAGGAGGTGTGATTGGAGAAACAGAGAGTGGTAAATATGGGAAGGTGATCAGAGAGAGTGGAAGCAAGGTCAAGATGAATGAAGCAACCATCACAAGGTGAAATAGTGCAATTGGGTGAGATGTAAAAGCAGTCTCACCTACTCATTTTTCATAGGAATCCTTCATGTTAATTGTTCCAAGTATACCAATGAGGCATATGAGTATTGAATTTTCCTAAAAGGGGATCATGAATTTCAAGAGCATTTTGTGCCAAGGATAATGCTTAAAATTTAGATTAGGACAAGCAAACAAAGTTGTTCCAGTTGTGATCAACCAAGTGCTCAACCATGTTGAAATTTCCCCCCAAGAACCAATAAGCATTAGGGAGGTGTTGATGAATCCAATTCTATAAGTGAATTATCTCATTGGGAGAATTATGGGAATAAATGGAACAAAATCCAATGAGAGAATCCTTAATAATAACAGTGACCCAAACACAATGATTAAATTAGGACTAGATCCATTAGCCACAACTGTTTTAGCCAGCTAGGGGGCAAGGCCTAAAATAACACCTCCACCACCATCATCATGATTGGTGTGGAAAAATGGAGCCCCTTTCCAAATAGAAACAAGAGTAGCATCCAAATGATACAAACTGGCTTTCACTTCTTGGAGCATGAGAACATCAAAGTGATTTTGTTGAATAGATTTCTTGACTTGATATTTATGAGCAGGGAGTGTCAAGCCCTGCACATTCCAAGATTGAATGTGATAGTTCATTGGGATGAGTCAGGAAGGGTTTCCTCATTTGCAAGTAGCACATTGAATTTCTTTTCTACCAAACAAGAATCTTAGGCAATAGGGTGATCTAGATCAACACACTCAAGGGATGATAAACGGTTCTAACTTGTACTAGGAATTTTAGGCTAGGGAGACAGTATTGACATCTGGAATGATACATTTCTAGGGCAAGGAGTCTCTTTCATCCATTTGGAGGCTCTATTTCCAATCTCAAACTGTTTTCTAGAATCAACCACAACTTCTTTGAAGGATTTAGATTCAAGGGGAGAAGATGGTTGGCAGGGGAAGAGGGGACAAATGGCGGAGGGGGAAAATTAGAGGGGGATGGTTTATTTTTTATGGGAGAATGTTTGGAGTAGAGGCATTCAAGGTTTCAATAGTAGTAGAATAAAAGTTGGTGTGTGAACTAGCTGGAGGTGATTGAGTTGATCTTGGTTTTTAGAAAGGACAAGCCCAAATTAGGTGGCCCTCCCTACGACAATAAAATTAAGCATTACGTTTGTTAAGGTAGGTGATTTACTGGTCAAACTCAAAATTGAGGCCAACCAACTTAATAGAATCTGGAAGGGGTTGAGTCAAGTCCATTTCAACTTAGACTCTCGGGTGTGCACGCAAGCTAGCCCATTTATCAGAATGTTGTTTGCACCAAAGTACCCTCCCCAATTAGGATGCAATATCTTGTAGGAAAGGGCGGAAAGCTAAGTTAAGAAATGGTAATTCAACCCACATGGGGTATTTTGACTTAGTAATGCTTTCAGGATGAAATTCAAGGTCCCAAACTTGTAGGTAACATGTTTCGCTACATATGATCCAAGATCCATATTGTAAAGTTGTACAAGCATGATCTGGGTCAACAAAGGTGCATGAGACATATCCCCTACCAAGACCCCTAAATGATTCTATGGTCCATCCTTTGAATTCCTAGTTATTGTGTTCCCATTTAAAGAACTCTTATTCAAATGGAATGCCTTTTAAAAAGAAAAGAATTATTGTTTTGGCTTTACATTTTGAAATGACTTCAATAACTTCATTAGGCAACTAGGATGAGATTTTCTTACCTTTAGGGTAGGGGTCACGATATTATGAGGTTTCTTGGCTTTGAATGTTATCGATTTCTTTATTCTAGGTCTGTAATGTGTTCAAATCAGCAATTTGGGTGGCTAGAGGTGAAGAGTTCTCTAGCATAGCACTCATGGGACCCAACGCTTTGTTGCATTTTGTGTAATCAATCTCAGCCATGCTATGCTCTCTATATTTTTTCTTCATGTTATTTCTATGGATTTTCAAGGAAAAGTGGGCAGAGTGGGCGCCAACAACTGTTGACTGGGACATCAATTCAATTCGGTGGAAATTCTCCAGCACGACAACAACATAAGCATCAAACAAGGTGAAAAAACAAAATGAAACCTAGGGTTTTGCAAGTTTCATTGTAAGTGTTTATTTTGCATACAAGATGATCCTCCACCCAAGGAAAAATTTATAAATTAATATTTATAAGGATTTAATTTTACACAATTAAAATAAAAAATTAAATTAAATCTTAAACTATTTGACATTGCCACTTTTTTATTTTACAAATTTTATTAACTTCAAAACATACATAAATACAAATACAAAATAAATTAAATTAATTATAATAATAATTATAATTACAATCCTATTATTATAATCCTAAAAGAAATATAATTAGGATTAGGATTAGAATTAAGAATAAGGTAAAAATTATGGCTAGAGCTATTCAAAAATTAAAATAAAATATTGCTAATAAAAATCAATGATTAATAGATATAATGCTCCAAAATTGTATTCATCTAATATCTTTATTCTAAATCTTATTTCCAATATTAGTTGATAGATATTTTTTTTGTAATGTCACTCTACAATTCTTTATTGTTATGGTTAGGGTTACAATCATAATTATGGAAATTGTTATGACCATAGTTAGGGTTAGAGATAGGTGTAGGATTAGGATAATGGTTTAGAATTTATTGTTAGGATTAGGGTCAGGGTTAGGACTAGGGTTAGAGTTAGGACATGAGCTAAGGTTAGGTTTAGGTCATGCAAAGAAATAATTAATAATACTGAGAGAGTATAGTTAACAAACCTTACATTTATTTTTAGTCACATTAATAAAATTTACATTTATTTTTTTCCAAATCTAGAAAACAATGATTACAATTCTATAAAGGAAAGTACTAGCCACTACATGGCACTTTTTTAATATTGAATAAAGAATACAAAGAATAATAATTACCAATAACAATAGAAATTAGTAAAAACTACAATGCACGAACATATATGATCATAATCAAAAGAAATAATGAACCAAAATTACATTCATTATCTTTATGCAATCTCTCATACCTCCTAATTAATTTCACTCCTATTGTTTGCAACTTCTTAAAGTATTGGATATAATTATCATCCCACCATTTCTCATAATTTCCTTTGAAACATGTTTATATCCATCTTATTTACTCTTTGAACTTAATTTTATATCTCAATATTAAAAGAAGCTACGTGCATTCCTTTTTAAATGTTAAATTAAATTGAGTTTCCAAATTTAGAATTCTAAAATAGATGTTGATGCTAAGTGGCTATCTTAGAAGATATTACACTTTAAATTATTAGTTGGAGAGGGAATTAAATTCGTTTCTATGCAACTAGCTTAATTTTATATCTCAATATTAAAAGAAGCTACACATTCTTTTTTAAATGTTAAATTAAATTGAGTTTCCAAATTTAGAATTCTAAAATAGATGTTGATGCTAAGTGGATATCTTAGAAGATATTACACTTTAAATTATTAGTTGGAGAGAGAATTAAATTCATTCCTATGTAATTAGCCAAATGTTCTTCTTGTTATGTTAATAAAACTTTATAATATTTATTTTGGGGTTGTAGTATGATGCAAGAGCATATCAGATACCAAGCCATTAGTGCCACTCTTAAAAATGGACTCTGTCAAAAATAAGAAATATTTTCCCATTTCATTGTTTTGGCTTTTATTATTATTATGTTCTATCAAAATTAGCTTATTGCTTCTTAAGAAATTGTTAATAAAGTAAAATCAAATTAGCATCATATGGAGATGAAAGCAGATAAAAGGAAGTGAAGGAGGTTGCATAGTTGTTTAAAATATTTGAAAATTAAAAAACAAACAAAAATAGAGAATATGAATGGATCACAACATATGAAAAGGTGAGAGTTTTATAAATAAGTGAAATAGATGAGGGGGGGCGATGACTATAGGAGGAGGGCAATAGATAAGAAGATGATGTGAATAGAGGAGAGATAGAGGCTGCATAAAAATATCAAGGAGAAGAAGTAATAAGAACACAATTTTCATTTAAGTAACCCCTGAAGGTGCAGATCATACTATCAAGGGGAGTGTAGAGGCATGAGGAAAAGCACCAACCAAAGAATAGGGGTGGCAGAGTAAGGAGGGAAAGAGAGAAATCGGGAGGGTTGCATGAAGATTGGTTTTGAATTTAATATAAAGACAGATTTCAGCGACAGAGAGGTAAGTGAATTTCAAATTAGAAGTTGTATTGGCATGAGGGAAATAACACAACAAAATTAGTTTGAAGAGATAAATAAATAATGCTCAATGGAAAAGGAAGGTACACAAAAAGATAATGAATTAAGTTTGAATAAAAAATGAGTTGAGTTATAAGTGCAAAATGAAGATGGATGAATACAGGAAAATCATAATTTAGAAGACTAAATAAAATTATTTGATTATAGAGGCTTGTATGCCTGCAATAATTCTAGAAAAAAAATTGAGTTTTCTTCCTTTGAATCGGTAAATTGGATTTGATGTTGGGTTGACAAATGAAATTGTCAATATAATCGATTCTTGATTATAGGAGAGAATTTTTTTTGTTGGATGTTGTGGTTGTATTTATGATATTTGGTTGTCATTGATGTCAACACTATTAGCATTGATGATGCTTAAGGTTGTATATGTCAAGGAGATTGAGAAAATTGTAATAAATATATTGTAGGCAACTAGTGGAGCTGAGAAGGTCAAAAATGTTGAAGAGTTTTGTACGTTGAAGATATGAAGGCGTGCATCAAAGGGTTTACTATTGAGACTATATAGTATGTTGTTCATAAGTTTCAGAGGTTCGCATAAATTCTTGTGAAAGTTATGAAGATTTGTATGTCTGCAGCTATTCAGTTTCTGTAGATGATGTTCTTGGTTGGAGCAAATGAAATTTTGGTAATTTCATGTTTTGCAAATATACTTGTGATGTTCATGGATGTCTCTATAACATATCCTATTAGTTTTGTACGGCTTCTTTTTTGTTGTGATCGTGGTCGAAGGATTTTTCATCGGGTGTTGGTACTTTCATGTTCTTGGCCGACAAGTTGAAAGTAGCATGTTGTGGATCATTATGAATTAATCTTTTATTGTTTGGAGCGTTTGAGGATGTTGTTTTGGGTCCTCACTATGTTGTGACTGACTTGTGTTGGTGCGCATTAAGATTTATTTATTTTTCGAGGCCGATAATTGTAATTTATTCTTTACTTGTGGCCAACAAAGTTGTAAATTTGTGTAGTAGATATATAAGAGAGGTTGTTCTCCTCATTTTGAGTAAGGCTCAGATGTGTGCTCAGTGTATTTGTGTGAAATACATGTGTGAATAAAGATTAAATCATTCAGGAGTAGAGCAGAGTGTGAAAGAGATTGACCAAACTGTGAAGAATTTTTTTGTGCCTAACTGGAATTGCCATAAGACTTTTGTACAAGCTAATTTTATAGTTCATATTCATTAGATGGTTTTAATCTAATTATTGTAAGGCAGTGAGCCTTCCTCTCAGAAGTGAGCTCTAGGCAGTGTGCCTAAATGCAAGTACATTCCATATTTTATACTTCATTATACTTCTAACAAGGTATAATCTTGTGGACTAACATCCACCGCGATTTTTCCCCTAACAGGTTTTCAACGTATAAAATCTTGGTGTTCATGTGTGTCTAATGTATTGTTAATTTATGCTTTCATTTCTATTCATAAAATCTATGTCTAAAGGTTAATAAGTTGGAATAAATTTTAAATTTTGTGACAACTGATTCACCCCCCCTTTCAGTTGTCCTTTCTTGTTTTGCCAAGAATTGGTATCAAAGCTAGTTCCTCTATAGAGAAATTTTAACAGCTTGAGGTGATCTGAAATGGCATCTTACAAGGAGTGTCCAAGATTTGATGGAGCTAACTACTCTCTGTGGAAAGTCAAAATGGAATTTCACCTGAAGTGCATTGGAGAAGCTTACTGGAAGATTACAAAGAATACATATACGATTCCCCAAAATGGTCCATCTACTGATGAGGAAACCAAATCAGCAGAGGAAAATACCAGAGCTATTGAAGCATTGGTGAATTCTTTGACAGATTCTGAAACATCAAATATAAAAGGTCTGCAGACTGCTCATGAGATTTGGAACAAGCTGGAGATGTTATATGAAGGAGATCCATTAGTGAAGAGTGCTAAGCTACAGATTCTAAAAGGAAAATGGGAAAGTATGAAGATGAGTGAAGATGAGAACATCCATACCTTTTCTCAAAGAGTGAATGAACTAGTGATGAGTATTATATGTGTCGATGGAATTTTAGATGAAGAATAAATTGTGGCTAAGATACTCAGATTTGTGCCTCCTTCCTACAAATCAAGAGCTCATGTTATTGATGAAATCAGAACAGTAACAAATATAACAAGAGACACGTTGATTGGGAAACTTGCAGCCTTTGAGTTGAGCAAATTTGGTGAGTCTACACCTAAGCTAGAATCTGCATTTGAAGCTACTGTATATGAGCAAAGCAAGAAAAAATATGATTCAGGAGAAAGCTCAAAGAAGACATTCAAATATGAAGATAAAATGAAGAAGATTGAAGATGAAGAAAGGGAAATGGAAGAACTGGAAGCACTGATTGTGAAAAGAGAATCCAAAGGTCATGGTAAGTACAAAGGAAAGCTACCTATTAAGTGTTTCTCTTGCAGTAAAATAGGTCATTTTGCATCAAGATGTCCTGAAAGACCATCTAAGTACAAAACTAAAAAATCTAAATATCAAAAGAAGTGCTACTTTGTTGAAGAAGGTGTTACTGGTGATGAATCTGACAAAGAAACTAGAAATGGAGATGAATGGGTATTTATTGCTATCAAAGAAAATGGCCAGGTGTCCACTAAATCTACTAGTGATGTGAATGTTGAGAAAACTCTTGTAGCCAAGATTGAAGAAAAGGATGAGTGGGTAATTGACAGTGGATGCTCACATCATATGAATGGTGATAAAATAAAGTTTGTAAGCTTGGAAGATTATGATGGTGGTGTTGTGAGATTTGGAGACAACACTTTTGGTGTGATTCATGGCAAAGGCATTATTTATTTTGGTGGTAAGAATAATACTGATGATGTTCTTTATGTAGAAAGCTTAAAACATAAATTTTTGAGTGTTGGTCAAATGGTAGACAAGGGCTACAATCTTTAGTTCAAGGATGGTAAGTGCAAGATACTAGGAAATTCAAGAAACATGATTGCTTCAGGAACAAAGACAAGAGGTAATATTTTCCACTTAAGTTCTACTAGTCAAAGTTGTCTGATTGCTCAAGTTGATGTAAGCTGGTTATGACATAGGAGGTTGTGTCATGTGAAATTTGATAACATTTTCAAGATAATTTCTTCTCAAGCAATCAAAGATCTACCTAAGATAGTGAAGCCTACTAACAATATGTGCAAGGAAGGTCAGATGGGAAAATAGAATAGAAACTCTTTTAAGAGAAAACAGTTTAACTCCAATGGATTGCTGGAATTGATACATACTAATCTCTGTAGTCCCTCCAGAATCAAGAGTCTTCAAGGTGAAAGGTATTTCATGTTGATTATTGATGATTACTCTAGAATGATATGGGTTACTTTCTTAAGAGAAAAACATGAAGCACCAGAGAAATTCAAAAGTTTCAAAGCTATGGCAGAGAATGAGACAAGTCAAAAGATCAAATTCCTAAGGTCAGATAGAGGTGGTGAATTCACTTCTCGGGAATTCAATTCTTTCTGTGAAGAACATAGAATTCAGAGACAGTTATCTACACCTCGGACCCCTTAATAGAATGGAGTTGTTGAAAGGAAGAACATAACAAACACTGCTAGAACCATGATGTTGGAAGCTAATGTCCCTCATTTCTACTGGAGAGAAGTTGTAAGCATTGTTGTGTACAACATCAACCGGGTAAATGTCAACAGTAATTCTGGTAAGACCCCTTTTGAGCTATGGTTTGGTTATAATCCTACTATCAAGTACTTAAAAAAATTTGGAAGAAAATGCTACATTAAGAAAGATGATGATATAGGAAATTTTGATGCTAGAAGCGATGAAGGTATCTTTCTAGGTTACTCTACTAAGAGAAAATCTTACCAGTGTTTTAATAAGAGGTTGAAAAAAATGGTTGAAATTGCTAATGTCAAAGCTGATGAAGATATTGACAGACCATCCAGATATAGTGGATATGATTCAAATGATTTGGATAGTACTAACAATGGAAACAATGTCCAGACACAAAATCAACTTCAGATTGTTTTGGTGAACACAAAAAATCAAGAAGCAGAAACCAACAAAAGTGCAGAAGAAAGAGCAAAAGACTTAGAAGTTAAAGATACAAAAAATCCAAAGTATGTGAAGTGAAATCACTCATATAGTCAAATCATAGGAGAAAAGAGCAAAGGTGTGCAAACCAGAAGAAGAATTCTAGAGAAATATTGTCTAATTTCCAAAACTGAGCCTAGCAATATCAACGATGCATGCAATGATGAATATTGGATGGAAGCCATGAAAGAAGAACTGATGCAGATAGAGAAAAATGATACATGGGATCTTGTTCCAAGAACTCAGGACAAGAATGTGATTGGAACCAAATGGGTGTTTTGGAATAAGCTGAATGAACAAGGTGAAGTGGTAAAAATCAAAGCCAGATTGGTCTGCAAAGGATACTCACAAATGGAAGGTATTGACTGTGAAGAAACTTTTTCTCCTATTGCTAGAATAGAAGTTGTAAGATTATTTCTTGCATATGCTACCTTCAAGAATTACAATGTCTATCAGATGGATGTAAAGTCAACATTTATGATTGGTGAACTAGAAGAAGAAGTGTATGTTGAGCAACCGGATGGATTTCTACTGACTAACAAAGAAAACATGGTATGTCGATTGAATAAAGCTCTATATGGACTCAAACAGGCTCCTAGAGCTTGGTATGCTAGATTGGATAAATATTTGTTGAAGCTTGGATTTAGTAAAGGTATTGCTAACAATAATTTGTATTTCAAGCTGGATCAAAATAAAGAATTAATCATTGAAGTCTTTGTTGATGACATTATCTTTGAAGGTGATGATGATTTATGTATGAAGTTTGCTAAATTAATGAAAAGTGAATTTGAAATGTCAATGATTGGAGAACTAAAATTATTTTTAGGATTGCAAATCACTCAGTTAGAATATGGGATCTTTATATCTCAGTCCAAATATGTAAAAGAGTTACTGAAAAAGTTTGGGATGGAAGAATGAAAGCATGTTGGTACACCTATGGTGACCAGATGCAAACTCACACAGAATGATGAATCTACTATATCAAATCAAACAAGATATAGGTCAATGATTGGTGGATTACTCTACCTGATTCAAACTGGGCCAAATATAATGAATGTTGTATATATGGTCAGTATATATCAAGCAGACCCAAAAGAATTTCATGTTACTACTATGAAAAGAATCTTTAGATACCTGAAGGGGATAGTTGGCTTTGGTCTTTGGTATCCTAAGGATGATGATCTTATCTTGAATGCTTTTACTGATGCATATTGGGCAGGAGATGTGGATGACAAGAAGAGTAATAGTGGTGGTGCATTATTTTTAGCAAAGAATTTGGTATCTTGGATGAGCAAAAAATAGAATTTAGTTTTTTTATCTACTACTGAGGCAGAATACATTGCTGCTGCAAAAAATTGTACCCAAGTATTATGGACGAAGCAGATGTTGAGAGATATAAGAATTGAATATGAAGAACCAATTTCCATATACTATGATAACTCAAGTGCCATAAATATCTCTAAGAATCTAGTGTTACATTCAAAGATAAAGAATATATCCATTAAGTATCACTTCTTGAGAGATAAAGTGAGTGACAAAGAAGTCAGATTGGAGTATGTGCCTACCAAGGAACAAATTTCAGATATATTCATTAAACTATTACCTAAGGATACTTTTAAGTATCTCAAAGGAAAGTTAGGGGTGATTTCCCCTCCTGATTAGAGCTAATTGATGCAAGTCTTCCAATCAGTCCGTGAATTCATAGCTATATCTTATTCCAGATTGATGTTGTGGTGGTTGCTACTTAGGGGGAGTAGTCCGATGTGCTTAATATGTGGTTCACTACCTTTTCCATTGATTTCAAAGGGGGGGAGATGTAATGTGAAAAAACTTTGTCGAACAAAGGGGGAGAAGTGTGATTAGAGCTAGTTGGATCGATCATAAAAAAATAAAATTACATCATGTGTTGCCATCAATGCCAAAGGGGGAGATTGTTGGATGTTGTGATTGTATTTCTGATATGTGGTTTTCATTGATGTCAACACTATTAGCATTGATGATGCTTAAGGTTGTATATGTCGAGGAGATTGAGAAAATTGCAATAAATATATTGTAGGCAGCCAATGGAGCTGAGAAGGTCAAAATGTTGAAGAGTTTTGTACGTTGAAGATATGAAGGCATGCATCAAAGGGTTTACTATTGAGACTATCTAGTATGTTTTCTATAAGTTTCAGAGGTTCGCATCAAGTCTTGTGAAACTTATGAAACTTTGTGTCTCTGTAGTTATTCAGTTTCTTTAGATGATGTTCTTGGTTAAAACGGATGAAATTTTGGTAATTTCATGTGTTTCACATGTACCTGTGATGTTCATGGATGTCTCTAGAACATATCCTATTAGTTTTTACATCCTCATTTTTTGTTGTGCTCATGGTCGAAGGATTTTTCATCAGGTGTTGGTACTTTCATGTTCTTGGCCGACATGTTGAAAGTAGCCTATTGTGGATCATTATGAATTAATTTTTATTATTTGGCGTGTTTTAGGATGTTTTTTTGGATCCTCACTATGTTTTGACTGACTTGTGTTGGTGCACATTAAGATTTATTGATGTATTGAGGCCAATAATTGTATTTTATTCTTTACTTGTGGTCGACAGAGTTGTTGTAAATTCATGTAGCAGATATATAAGAGAGGTTGTTCTCCTCATTTTGAGTAAGGCTCAGATGTGTGCTCAATGTATTTGTGTGAAATACATGTCTGAATAAAGATCAAATCATTTAGGAGTAGAGCAGAGTGTGAAAGAGATTTAGCAAAGTGTGAAGAAGTTTTCTATGCCTAACTAGAATTGTCATTAGACTTTTGTAGAAGCTAATTTTTTAGTTCATCTTTATCAGATGGTTTTAATCTAATTATTGTAAGGCAGTGAGACTTCCTCTCAGAAGTGAGCTCTAGGTAGTGTGCTTGAATGCAAGTACATTCCATATTTTATACTTCATTATACTTCTAACAAGGTATAATCTTGTGGACTAACATCCACCATGGTTTTTCCCCTAACAGGGTTTCAACGTATAAAATCTTGGTGTTCATGTGTGTTTGATGTATTGTTAATTTATGCTTTCATTTCTATTCATAAAATCTATGTCAAAAGGTTAATAAGTTGGAATAAAGTTTAAATTCCGTGACAACTGATTCACCCCCCTTCTCAGTTGTCCCTTCTTGTTTTGCCAACATGCTCATGAATTTTGTGTTTTTGGTGAACAACTATTCTTTCCTTCTAAGTCAATTGCTATCAAAGACACAAGGTCTTCAGAGTGGAGAGAATCCATTAGGAGCGTGGGTGAAGAAGTCTTGAGAGACCATTGATTCTATAGGAATCATGTTGGTTGTCCTCTAATAGAGATGAAGATGGGTAGAAGGTGTAAAAATATCTTCCATTGAGAGAAATTGGGTAGAAGAGATCTTGAAAGTGCATCTTTCAAAATCCTATTGGGTAGAGGATAATATTGAGAGTTTTTTTGCAAAAGGTAGCAAGCATTGGCTCTAATTTTTTTATGGTTGTAGACTAAGAAGTGTGTCATAATTGTTTGGAAAAATGTCTTGGAGACATGGAGAGATTTTTTTTATGAAGGGAATATTTAAAGCCACGGAAAATGAAACAAGAACCCATCCAAAGGAGTGATTTGTTCCTAACTATGTGCAAGTCTGGTGGAAAGTGTTGCAAAGTAGTGGTTGATAGCAGTAGTAGAGATAATTTGGTTGAATTGGAAATGGTTGAGAAGCTGAAATTGAAGAGGTTGAAGAACCCTAAGCCATACTATATCTCTTGGTTGCAAGGATGTCAACAAATTTGGGTAAGTGAATAAAGCATTGTGAATTTTCACATTGGAAGATATAAGGATGAAATTGTATTTGATATAGTACCTATGGATGTTTGTCATGTTTTGTTGTGTCAACCTTGGATTTAGGATAGGGAAGCTATACATAATGGTAGTGATAACACTTATAGCATAATCAAGGATGGGAAAGAATATGTGTTGAATCCATTATGGGATAAACAAGAGGAAGTGGTAAAAGAAATTGCAAAAATATTCCCTAATGATTGTATGAAAGAATAAAGCAACATCAAATTTTTAATAGGTGAGAAAGAAGTGGTTGAGAATCCTTCAAAGGATGGAGAGAAGAAATAAAATCTTGCAGCGGATATGAAGAATGAAGAGAAAGAAGAGGACATCCTTGTGGAAAAGAATCAAGAGGAAAGAGAAGAGATTGCAATCAAGGTTACAAAGGATGAGAAGATTTGTTGCAACCCTTTGATAGAAGGAGCATGGAAGGAGAGGTGTGTGGGAACAACCCATACAATCTCAAAGTAAATTAGATACATAGAGAGCTTCAATTTCCATAAATTTTGTGTAAGAAATCTATTGATTTAATTATTTTTGAGGAGCATGAATTTCTTGAGGTAGAGATTGAGAATATTGAGATGTTGTTCGAGAATGAGCACTTGAAGGGAAATAAAGAAGCAACAAAAAACATGGTGGATGAGGTTGTTATAACAACAAAGTATACAAAGGTAAGTTGTATTTTTTTTAAAATTTGGGATGAGGAAGTTGATAGGGAATTTCTTATTGTTGAAGTGAGTAAGAAGTTCCAAGTATATGGAAAGAAAATGTAGTTGATGGTTGGCATGCAAATGTATATTTACATGTAGTAGTTGTAGAGGGTGTTGCAAGCAAGACTTGGTGGAGGTGGATGGTTAGTGGGTTTGAACCCATGGAGGAAGAGAAGAGTGTGGAAATTATTTGGTAGAGGAGGATGGTTCATGGTGGATATGAGTCCACAAGAGGAAAGAGGAAGAGAGTTCAAAATGTTTGGAGAAGGATGGCGAATGTTTTGGCAAGAAGATGGAAAAGGAGGAGAAAGAAATAATTTGTAGATACTAGTTTCAATGTGGGAGCATTCTACAAGTTTTTCACAACTTAGAAGAGTATTTCTACTACTCAGCTTCGTTTTGTGATCTATTCTCACAAATATTTTACTAGGTGTGTTTGATGTAGGAGCATCCTAGGTAGCAAGCCATCAACACCTGTTGAAAATGGATTGTCAAAAAAATGAAATTTTCTCCCATTTTAATGTTTTGGCTTTTATTATTATTATGTTCTATCAAAATTAGCTTATTGCTTCTTAAGAAATTTCCAATAAAGTAAAATCAAATCAACTTCATATGGAGATGAAAGTGGATAAAAGGAAGTGAAGGAGGATAGATAGCTTTTTAAAACATTTAAAAATTAAAAAACAAACTAAAACAAAGAATATGAATGGATCACAACATATGAAAAGGAAAGAGTTTTCCAAATAAGTGAAATAGGTGAGGGGGGCAATGACTACAGGAAGAGGGCAACAAATAAGAAGAGGCTACGAATAGAGGAGATATAGAGGTTGCATAAAAAATCAGGGAGAAGAAATAATAAGAATGAGTCATTTGCATTTAAGTAACCCCTAAAGGTGCAGACTGTACTATGAAGGTGAGTGTAGAGATCTGAGGAAAAGTGCTAGCCAAAGAATAGGGGTGGAAAAGTAAGAAGGGAAAGAGAGAAATCATGATGGTTGCATGAAGATTGGTTTTTAATTTAATATAAAGACAAATTTCAATGATGAAGAGGCAAGTGAATTTCAAATCAGAAGTTGTATTTGCATGAGGGAAAGAATGAATCATAATTAGTTTGAAGAGATAAATAAATAATGCTCAATGGAAAAGGAAGGTACAGAGAAAGGCAATGAATTAAGTTTGAATAAAAATTAAGCTGAGTTATAAGTGCAAAACGAAGATGGATGAATAAGGGAAAATCATAATTCAAAAGACTAAATAAAATTATTTAATTATAGAGGATTGTATTCCTATAATAATTTTGGAAAAAAAATTGAGTTTTCTTCCTTCAATCTGGTGTAAATTTGACTTGATGTTGGGTTGACAAATGAAATTGTCAATATAATCAATTCTTGATTATAGGAGAGCATTTGTTCATGAAATTTGTGTTTATGGTGGATGGTTGTTCTTTCCTTCTAATTCATAATATTGTTAAATAAATATTGACATGTGGCAATCAATGATATTCCCATCATTTTAGACATGAGTTGAATTAGAAAGAAACTTTACTTACTTTCAGATTGATAAATATAGTTTTTGTTGATATTAGGAGACATGTTATATCTATTCCCCTTAAAAAATCATTTGTACAACTTGTGCACATGAAAATGTTATCTATGTTATCTATTCAAGTTGCTTGGATTATTGGCCCATCCTTCATTATTTGGAATCTTTGGTTGGAGAGGAATCAAAAGATATTTCAGGATGTGTTGTTGGTGGTCCCTTGCCTGTGGTGGAAAATTTTGTATTCCTTGGGAGAAAATGTTGTAGCTAAGTGTGATCTTATTGTTTCAGTGGATCCTTATGACGATGGTTGTTTTAATCATCTTCATCTTCCTCCTCTGCAACGATAACTCATGCACAACCGATGTACACATCCTACCCCAAAGGTGAATAGGGAGGGAAGATGGTCCCCTCCTCCTCAGGGGGTCCTCAAAATTAACACAGATGGATCTTCTCGTGGAAACCCTGGTCAGGCTAGTATTGGTGGTGTTGGTCAGGATAACTCTGGAGATGTTCGGTTTATCTTCTCTGTGTATAAGGGTTTTTTATACTAGAATAATTTAATGGAGGCTCGGGCAATTTTATTGGTTGTGGAGAATGGAAGTCAATTGGGGTGGCACAAGATCATTTGTGAATCTGATTCCCAAGTTGTGGTGAACCTGTTGAATAAGCGACATTTAGATGATGTTAGTTGGAATTTGGCTTTGATTGTTGAACAGATTCTCAACCTTTGTACTTCTCTAGAGTTTGTTACTTTCACTCATATTCCTAGAGAGTGGAATGGTGTTGTTGATTGTTTGGTTAAATGGGCCTCTGATCATATTCATGACTGGAACTTGGTGGATTGGGGTAAATTACCCCTGATTTGTCTCAATAGTTGAACCACTTGGTGGAGCTTGATAGGGCTATGTAATGGCTTTGCTTTGTATTTTTCCTTATTTTAATAAATTTTTACCCCTCTTTTATTTCAAGACATAAAAAACTCAAACCAACATAAAATTGATGAAAGTGAACTATGTCAAGCCTTTCATTGAGTAGATTTTCCCAAGATTATTGATTAAATGTGTTCTCATGAATTTTTGATAGTATAACAACACTCTAAATGAAAATGAGTGAGATTTTTGATAAAATGGCTAAGTGTGAGATATATAGAGCTTGATATTTTGGATGAAGGTATCAAGGGTTGAGATGAGAGGTGATCTCTCAACTCAAGATATTGTGTCAAGTGGCACAATGAAATGAGTTGAGAGGGATAATGGTACTATGATGACAAGGCCCAAGTGACATGGTACAAGGCCATGCCACATGTACAAAGGTCCATGTGCATGATGTGAAGGTGAGTAGTGACCCACTTAATCATGTGCAACTACTTATGGGGAGATTAAGATTAGATTAATATTTAATAAAAATAGGTTAGACAATAAGACATGTAGAGGGGAATTAAATAAATAGATTATTCGTTTAATTTTGTGAAGAAAGGGATAAGGGATGGGGGTAAATAATTAAAGATAATTATTTACTTTAGGTTAGAATTTAAGAACAATATAAGGAATAAACTAGGATGAAGGTTGATATAATTGAATATTAATTAAATGATAAGGTATTATTTTATTAATATAGAGAATAGGAAATTGGTTGAATTAAGAGTAAATTGATCAAATGTAGTGAAATTTAGGTGTCTACACAACACTTTTAAAAAAATTCTATTCACCTAGCAATCAAAATTGCTAAAGATTAATATCTTTTTAAAAATTCTTTTTTATTCTCTTTATTATAGGTACTAGAGAAGAAAAACCAAATGGTGCATTCTAGGTGGACTAAATCAGCAATCTAATCAAGAAGATTCATATCAATCCTCCCAATTGGAATTAGAAAAAGATAAATAATTCTTGATAGTAAGCAATAAAATATACCTATAGGCACCTTATGGTTACAATAAACTAGATGAAGCTCATCATGGAATTTCACATTCTACTTTGCAAAAGAATTTAAAGGTGGACTTCGAACTTCAAAAATTTAATTGTTAATCTCAAAAATATAAAGCAAGCATTTATTTTACTTGGGATAAAATAAAAATCCTACCTATGAAATGGCTCACCACAATCCTCTAAAGGATTTTTATGTTTTGGAAGCTATTAAATTTTATAGAAAGGTAGTTTTTGATGTAGGGCTCAACTTCTTATGGTAAAATTTTGCTTGTACTATTTCATTATGACATATCTATATGTTTGTGGTTAAATTTATTCAACTTATATCCATCATAGGTTTGGCCATTACTATTTTTTAAAATTCTTTTAAAGGTTGTAGATAGGACAATATGTGGTACACTTCCAATTTTAGCTCTCGCAATTGAAGTGCCTTTCCTCTATATTTACATATTAATGGTTCTAAGTTTTTTTTCATAAAAAATTCAGTGTCATTTTGATGTGTTGAAGTGATTGTAACATTTTCAATGCTACTGTTTAGATATTTTTATGTTGTTATTCCTTAAGGATTTTTAGTTGTCCTTATCAATCATTTTGATTTTTCTATTTTTACACCTTGATTGTTGCATATTTTTATACCTTTGTAATCAACTATCTTTAACTAAAACATAATAATATTCCTTTAACTTTGAAAAGCTGAAATAAGTTGTGAAAACACTTCAATATTCTTTGTTTTCCCCTCTCACAACCAAACTTTTACTTCCTCGTCATCTTTGTACCAACACTCTTTCGTGTCCACTTATTTAAGACCTCTATAGAGAAGATTGTGTCTTTACGATATTATGTGAGTACACTTATCTTGTCACGACCCCTATTTTCAATAAGTAATTTATAATTCAATAATACTAATTTAATGATCGTTGCGTCTTATTTTTATTTAATAAGGTAGATTATTGTTATAATTGTTAAATTAATTAAAAATTTGCTAATGTTAATTTCTCTTATAAGAAATAAAAAATAGTTTTAAATCATTTATTGATTTTATTTGAAAAATAGGAATAATAGATATGAATATTTTTTTTGGATGGCTCTGAAGCACTCTACATCTCAAGCTAGGGAAAACGTGCCCTAGCTCTACTTGCATTCTTTGTGTCTACATAGAGGGGGGGAGATTTTGGCATTTGGGGGGTTTGTGAATAAGCTATCAGATTCTTGGTTCACAGATTTGATTGCTTGACCTATTCTGTGAGCAGGTGCTCTATTTCTCTTGCATTTGTGAGTGTGGCTGCTTGTTCTATGTGTGCCATGTTGTCACTATTGTGGGTCCTTTCTACTTGATTCTAGCTTGTATGCCTATCGCTCACTACTTGGTGGGTATTATGTGGGGGTTTACCTTTATTGGAGGCCAATTTTATTTGCGCAGAGGTTAAAGGTGTTGTGGCTTCTCTTTGACCTATGTGCATGTGGTCACACCCATGTGGTTGGAGTGGGTAAATAAGGTGGTTGAGTGGGGTGGAGCTTGGTTTCCCCACCATCTGCTGTTTGGTGTTCTTGCATGCCTATATGGGAGCCGATGGTTGCTTCTAAGGGTGAATCCTTTGGAGCGGCTCCTGATTTGAACTTTCATGTAGTGGTTGGTTCAATGTCTCTGACCCTTGAGATGAAGACCTTTGATAATAATTTATTTTCTCTAGATGCGAGGCTTGCTGGTGTGAAGTTTTCTAATGGTGCAAGGATCATGAAGATTAACGGTTGCTTCGAGTGTTGCAAAGAGAGGCCTAAACTCATTATTATGCCTGAGATGATTGTTGAGGATGTGGAATATTATAAAAATCACTCCCTATACTATAAGTTTTTGGGGATGTAGGTTTCGCTATAGTTTTTGGATTATTGGGCCCAGAGGACTTGGGCACCAGAGGGAGAAATGGAGATCATGCTATTGGCCAACAACTATTTCATGGTTACTTTTAATTGCATAGTAGATTGCAATAGGGTTTTTGAGGGTGGCCCTTATTTCCATAACCAGGTGGAGATTTTTATCAAACCATGGCATGCAGGCTTTATCCCTTTGAAGGAATTGCTAAATCGTGTTTCGGTGTGGGTTTGTTTACCTCGTATTCCGGCGGAATGTTGTAGGGAAGATGTTTTGCATTTGCTTGCTTCGATGCTTGGAAAACTAGTTGGGTCTTCGACACAAACCTTAGGTAAAAAGGTAATGAATTTTGCTTGAATCTATGTTGAAATTGATCTTAGTAAGCCTTTTCCCAATGTGGTGGACATGTGTATGGGTTCCTCCTCTTGGGTGCAGCAGCTGGACTACAAGACTCTTCCTTTTCATTGTCGTCTGTGTCATGAATATGGGCATTTTCAGTGAAAATGTCCAAGGTTTAAGCCCGTAGAGTCTCAGCCTTCACAACCTCCTCGCAACCTCTTTGATGTTGACAAGGGGAAAGGACCTGCTTCTGGTGAGGTTGTGGGTGCTGATGGTTTTGTTATGGCTAAGGCTCGTAACATGAATCATGTTCAAAAGAGGATTTTAAAGGAAAGAAAAGATGAGGATACCTTCAACAAGTTTGAGGTTTAGGATGATCTAGGCCAAGAGGAGGTGAACCCGGGTTTGATGAGCTTGGATCAAGGGATTGTAAGTTCAATTTAGGAAGGCAATGTTTTTGGGGCTTCTTTAGGTCTGTAGGGGGATGATACTCTACATATGGATACTAATTAGTAGTTGGTCATCTCAGAAGTGTCGATTTCTTCAGCAGATGCTCAGAAAGGTGGTGGGGTTTCTTCTCATCCTAGTCAGATTAGGAGCTCAAATGCTATTAAGTGCACTAAACCTTCTCCTCAAGTGGGTCTGATGAAAAAGGACCCCAAAAAGGGTCGAGAAAAGAAATTTACCAAACTTGGTAGGATGAAGGACTTGGAGAAGATTAAATTGACAGGGGAGACTTTGGTGGAGTTAGGGTCAATGAAGAATCTAGATTCTCATTTTTGGTGCCCTATAAAATGACTATTTTCTCATGGAATGTAAGGGGCTTGAACATTGGCCCTAGACAAAAAGAGATTCATGATTTCGTTAGAAATCAATGCCTTGATTTTATTTTTTAGAAGGAGACTAAGTTATCTATTGATACCATGATTGGTTTGGCTTCTAAGCTATGGAGGAATGGTGAATTTCAATGCGTTGTTGCTCATGGGTCTTCAAGGGCTTTATCTTGTCTATGGAATCCATGGAAGATAAGTCCCCTCTAGTGGATGTCCTCCAAGTTTTATATGTCCATGATTGCTTCCATTTTTGAGATGGGGGAAGCTATCCTCTTTTCTAATATATATGCACCTGTTGACTTCTGGGGTAAGCAATCTTTGTGGTCCTATGTTATATTTGTCCGTATTCTGCCTCCTTTCCATCACTAGATTCTGGCTAGTAACCTTAATGCTATCATTGAGCTCTGTGATAAGCGGGGTGGCATTGCAAGGTTGAACTCCTTGGTGTTGCTTCTTCATGAGTGCATTGATGTTTTACATTTGATTGATATTAAGCCCAACAATGGTTAGTTTACTTGGAACAACTGTAGGGTTGGGGATCACTGTATTGCAGAGAGATTGGATCAGTTTCTAGTTTCATGCTACTAGATTGGTAGTTTATGGTGTTCCTGGTCTGAAATTTTGAATTGGCGTGGATCTGATCATTGGCCTATTAAGCTTGCTATTGATTCTGCTCATGTACCCCACACCCCTTCTTTTTGGTTCCAGATCATGTGGTTTTTGGATCCATCTCTACATGACTTTGTTGCTGATTGGTGGAGGAGTGGTAGGCCTGCTTATGGTATGGAAATGTGTACCTTTGCCAAACTGCTTCAATTTTTGAAATATCAACTCAAGCATTGGAATCATTAGTGTTTTGAGAATATCTTCCAAGCTAAGGCTTCTGCTCAAGATGAGTTGAATTGTATCACAGGTCTGATTAGGGAGGTTGGGGTGACTAAAGAGTTGCTTCAGGAGGAAGCTCAGGCCTTGAAATCACTAGAGGAGTGTGAGCTTAGAGAGGAACTATATTGGAAACAAAAGGCTCAGATAGAGTGGCTTCAGGAAGGGGATAAAAATATAGTTTTTTTCTTCAACATGGTGAAGGCTGGGAGGCATGACAATTCTATTTCAGTTCTGGTGAATGATAGGGGTTTAAAAACTCTCCTCTTTTCCTGACATCTTGGGTGAGGTGGTGTAGTATTTCTCCTCTCTCTTTAGGGAGGACTCGCAGGGTGGGTCTCCTGAGGAATCTTAGGTTCTCTCTTGTATTCCTCCTTTGGTGTCTAGAGAAATGAATGAGTATCTTATGAGTGATATAACGCTAGAAGAGCTTCAAGGGATTATCTTCTAGATGAAGAAGGGTAAAGCTCCTGGCCCAGATGGCTTCCTGGTTGAGTTTTTTTTGGAATTCTAGGACATTGTCAAGTTTGATCTTTTAGAGGTTGTTCAAGAATCCCAACAACAAAAGAAAATGCTATAGGCTTTATATTCTACCTTTCTTTCTCTTATTCCTAAGTGTGATGGGGTAGATAGGTTAAGTTAGTTCCATCCCATTTCTCTTGCAATGTCATTTACAAAATTATTTCTAAGTTAATTACTAACAGGTTAAAAATGGGGCTTAAAGAGCTAATCTCTGAGGAACAAAGTGGTTTTGTGGTGGAAAGGCAGATTCTGGATGGGATTGCTATTGCTACTGAGTCCATTCATTCTATGGCCAGCTCCAAATAGAAGGCGATGTTCATTAAGTTGGATATGGCCAAGGCTTACAATAGGGTTAGGTGGTCCTTCCTTTCAAAAGTTATCAGTGCTTTTGGTTTTGGGGACAAGTGGAACCAATGGGTGATGAGCTACATTACTTTTGTTTCCTTTTATGTGCTTATTAATGGCAAGCACACTGAGTTATTTGGGGCTTCTCAGGGGCTTTGTTAGGGGGACCCCCTTTCTCCTTGTTTATTCTGGTTCTTGAGGGTTTGGGGAGGTTGGGCTTATCCAGGGTTGGTGGTGGGGAAGTGGCTTGCCTCTATAGTCTCACCTGTAGTTTGTGGATGATACTGCCCTAATGGGCATGGCTATAATGCATAAAGCCATTAATATTCATAGGGTGTTGGATGTTTACTTGGTTGCCTCGGGATAATTGATTAATGAAGGTAAGTCTTTTATCTTCATTTTCAATACCCCAAACCCGATCCAAAAGAGAATTGCTCAAAATTTGAGATTCTAGATTGGGACTCTTCCCTTGATCTATCTCGGTATACCTATCTCGATTGGAAAATTTCCCAGGGATTCTTGGAAGAATATTTTGGACAATTTTCAGGTGAAAATCAATCATTGGACTCATCGATGGTTATCTCTCATTGGTCAAGCTCAATTAATCAGGTATGTGGTATAGGCTTTGCCTATTTATAGATGCATGTTACAGGTTGCCACGATCAGCTTTGTTAAGGAGTTAGATTCTATGACAAGACATTTCTTATGGGCTAGCAGCTTAGAGGATTCTAAATAGAGTCTGGTTAGATGGGAGGTTGTTTGTAGCCTAAAGCAGTATGGTGGTCTTGGATTATGACAATCATATTTGATGGGTGTGGCTCTAGCTACAAAGTTATATTTGTGATGGTGCACATAACAGGATAGGATTTGGGCCAGGATTCTATCTCAGTAGTATTTATCGAGGATCACTCTGCATGATCTCCCTAGATACCCTCTTGAAGGGAAAGGCTCGATGATATGGGGTACTCTCAAAAAAGGGGTTGCACTTATTAAGAAGGGCCTATTTTGGATATGTAAAAAAGGGAATGAGGTCCTCCTCTAGTCTGATTCTTGGGATGGATTTTTGCCTATTATTTCTTAGTTTCCTAATTTGAGGAATCTCTATTAGTAGTTTCTCGAGGATGGCTAGTCATGGGTAAGTGACTTTAAGTCATTCTCTTTGCATGGTCAGTGAGAGGTGGCTAGATGGTAGTCCCCTGAGGTTTGGTCAGCTGTTGTTTTGCAAGGGGATTGTACTGAGTTGCAAAATATCCTTTCCAGTAGAAGGTGCAACTCTCTCTAGGAATATGATGTGCTTGCTTGGTCCCCTAATCCTAGGGGAGTCTATACTTTTGCTTCTGGATATCAGGTATTATTGTCTCAAAGTATGGTTGGGGAGGAAGTTCAATGGTGAAAGAAGGTCTGGAACACATTTTCCTAGCCAAAGTGTAATTGCTTTATCTAGGTGTTGGCCTAGAATAAGTGTTTGACTTGGGATAATATTAGGAATAGAGGATTCCAAGGCCCTTTAGTCTGTGTTATGTGTGGTGTATTTTGATCATATAGATAAGGGCTACCCAGAACTATCCCACATATATCTAGTGGAACCACATCAAACTGTACTTCATCCACAAACTTACTAGTGATTGCAAATATCAAAGTGCATTGTCTTGTTACTTGCAATTTATCATTCTTGCAAATCTAGCCTAGTGGATAAGGTTTATTATGCAGTGTAGTTTTCAATCCTAAGTTCTTGACAACACTTTTAGAAATCAAGTTAACTTGAGAACCACTATCTATGAGTGCATCAAGTTTCACATTTTTAGCAACAACCCTTAAATGAAACAACTCGTTCCTTTTCTTATCTTCAGAGACATCATTAACTTTAGAAGTAGAAGCACAACTATCAAAGGAAACACTAGAAATAGGAGCTTTACCTTTCAAACCCATAGCTATTATCTTAGTTTCATCATCAGAATCAGAACCAAGATCCATAACAACATTTGTGGCTTTCTCCTTACCTTTCTATTTCTGATTCTATTTCTGAGCCCACTTAGGCTTCAATTCCGGATCCAACTTCCAACAATGATCTTCATCATGACCCTTCCTGTCACAATGAGAGCAAGAAAGCTTACCATCCTTCTTGACTGTATTTGTCTTCTTTCCTTTCCTTGTCTCTGCAACCTTAAATGATTTCTTTACTGAATTATCATTATCAAATTGATCAATAAAAGAACCCTTTCCTCTTGACTCTAAATTTGTAGCTTGGACACAAACTTCATCCAAATTAGTAGGGTTCAAGACCAAAATAGAATGTCTAAGATATGAGTGAAGACCTCCTATGTACTTTAACAAAGTATCTTGGGTGTACAAAGGTACATTTAATGCAATATCCCTTTTACAAAACTCATGGGTGTAATCTTGAATAGATTGTCCTTTCCCTTGGCTAAAATTTTTCCAGTTCATCATTAACTGCTGCATATGGCCTAGGGGATAAAACTAATTTATAAGAGCACTAAAAAATTCTGACCAAGACAAATTGACTCTACCATCTTGTGAAATTTATGCTCTAGTCCTACTCTCCCACCGGGTGAGAGCTGAACCTCCCAACTGAAGAGTGGCTAACTGGATCCTAGAAGCATCATCAAAGAGGTTTTGGACTCTACAATAGACTTCTACTTGTTGAATCCAGTCATCTAGTTTTTCAACATCTAATTCACCACAATACTTAGCTAGTTCAAATTTAACATCCAATTTAATCTTAGGCTTATTTACACCCTTAAAAGGATTAGCAGAAAGAGAATGTGTAGAAGAAGAAGGAGAAGAAGGAGGAGTAGATAGAGGAGATTTTGGGGGTTCATCACCACCTCCTGGTTGCTTCTTCTTGCTTCAACGCATTATCTTCTTCAAGTTTTATGCATTCTTCCCTTTCTTTGAGAAGCATCTCCAACACAACTCTCATTTTCCAAAAGGCTCTTTGAAACTCTTGCTCACTGAGTTCTTCAGGTACCTCCATCCCAGACACAAACATTTTCAAAAAAATTCTTCGTTTCTCGATCTCAGGATTATATTCCTCAAGCTTGCCTTCGCCCTTCTAAATCTTGGACCTTGTTAGCATTCACAACAAATATGCAATACTAGTCACCAAATACTTTAATACCAAACTTGATCTAATTTAGGATTTAGACTAATTACATAATTGAATGCTTAATTTAAACAATTTAAAGGAAATTCAAAACATGTGTACATTATTGAAATTATGCATTAAAAATTAAGGTGAAAACCAGAATGTGAGAGAGAAGAAGAGAGAAAGTGCAAAAAATCTAATAACGGAGTTCACCACTATCGTGACTACATCTTTGGGTCCGCTCCAATGGAGTGAGACCAATCCGATTAATCTCCAAAAATTAGTTACAATCACTTCAAGACTATCTCCCTTAAGCACAACAACATAAAATTACTCTGGTGTGTAGAAATGTCTTCAAACTCTCCTATACATTCTCCCTTGTTTCACCTATCACCTATTTCTCTGATTACCTCCTAAGAACTTACCCCCTCTTTTATACATAGAATATGCCTAAAAAGGCTTAACAAAATTATTAAATGCCTAACCCCCTTTAACAATTCGTATAATACCCCATTTGTCCTTTTGAACCCTTTAGAATAAATGGTCAAGGGTTAAAAAAATAAAAATAGCCCATTTTGTTAAGGCCTTGAGCCAAAACATACAAGAGAATAAACCAACTCCCACCCACTTACATTTAAAGTCACTTCGGTGGCCGGTTGGTGGTACTTCATTTTAGGAGATGGTTGGCCGGGGGTTCCAACCCCCTGCCAACCACCCTTTTGTTTTCAAACCCGACAAACTCTTTAAGATAGGGTGCCATGTGGCACGCTGAGGAGGCACCACGTGGCATAATATGATTGGTTGTTCTCTGATGATGTGGAGACGACGTGTCCGATGATTGGGATGTTGACATGTCCCAAAGTGCCACATGGCACCCAACGATGTACCATGTGGGAATTTTTAATTAATCCATAGATTGCCACGTGTCTTCTAATGATTGGTCGAAAACGTTGACTGTACCATGCTGATGTCAGCAAAGTCAACCCAACTTTGACTTCTTATATCTCATGCAAACGGACTCTATTTTCGATGAAATGAATGTTGTCAGAAAGCTTGCAATGAGCTCTTCGCATTGATGCCATTTATGCTATTTTTTGAAATGATCAATTTTTCCGCTTCTTGAATGACCCTTGGTACCTGTTTGACCCTGCCTTTGACTGGCCATAACTTGAGCAAACAGACTCCTTTTCACTCCGTTCAAGTTGCGTTGGAACCAGGACTCTGAGAGATTTCTAATGGTGTTGAATTCTAGAGCATTGGAGATACTTCAATTTTTAGTGAAAATATCCCTCGGATCAAATCTCCCTATAGAAGTTTTAGGATTTAGATCTCCTAGGGGAGGCAAGCCCTATTCCCAAAGATAAGATTCCCATTTCTCAATCTCCATTACCCCAAAATTTAAGTTCTTCTCTCTTCACAGCCAAGAAGAGAGGCCATAAACCCATATCTCAGAAAATCCAACAAGAGATTGATACCGAAATACAGACCACACTCTTTTCTACAAAAAAGAAGAAAAGAACCTTTAGCCCCCCTTTGACAAGAGTTGGGGCATCAACAAGAAACTTTCTATTAGAGATTCTTGTCGGGACTCCATCCAAAATAAAATCTCAAGGGAAGAGGGGAGAGGTTTCCTCCCCTCGAGGAGAATGAGGATCCCTTCGTGGAATGTTAGGGGCTTAAACGCCCATAACAAGCGACACTTAATTGAGCGTTAATTAGAAGTTGCGGATCTAGATATTATAATGTTGCAAGAAACAAAATTGAATTCAGAATCATTTGATTCCCTCTTTTCCAAATGGTTTCAATGGAAATTTTTTTCCTTTCCTTCGGAACGGGCCTCAAGTGGTCTCGCTTATCTTTGGAAGGAAAAATATGTTCAGTTGAAGGTGATAAATCTCTCTCCTCATTGGTCTCTAGCCCTGGTCAAGAGCAATCACCAAAGGTCATCTTTTGTTTGCCAAATGTATATGGCCCAATGAATATCTCTGAGAAACAAAATTTATGGGATCTCCTTGTTGTGATTTCTCAACCTCTCAATGAAAAACTAATCATCATGGGAGGTGATTTTAATGCAATTTTGGAGGATTCTAAAAAAATGGGTGGCATTATTCCCAATAAGAGGATCATGGAAGATTTTAAAATATTTGTACAAAGAAATGAATTTTTAGACTGCAAACCCCAAAATGGAGTGTTTA
>CM021100.1:204244637-204260695 GCA_007115665.2 Sequoiadendron giganteum
GGATGAAATTTTGGTAATTTCATGTGTTTCACATGTACCTGTGATGTTCATGGATGTCTCTAGAACATATCCTATTAGTTTTTACATCCTCATTTTTTGTTGTGCTCATGGTCGAAGGATTTTTCATCAGGTGTTGGTACTTTCATGTTCTTGGCCGACATGTTGAAAGTAGCCTATTGTGGATCATTATGAATTAATTTTTATTATTTGGCGTGTTTTAGGATGTTTTTTTGGATCCTCACTATGTTTTGACTGACTTGTGTTGGTGCACATTAAGATTTATTGATGTATTGAGGCCAATAATTGTATTTTATTCTTTACTTGTGGTCGACAGAGTTGTTGTAAATTCATGTAGCAGATATATAAGAGAGGTTGTTCTCCTCATTTTGAGTAAGGCTCAGATGTGTGCTCAATGTATTTGTGTGAAATACATGTCTGAATAAAGATCAAATCATTTAGGAGTAGAGCAGAGTGTGAAAGAGATTTAGCAAAGTGTGAAGAAGTTTTCTATGCCTAACTAGAATTGTCATTAGACTTTTGTAGAAGCTAATTTTTTAGTTCATCTTTATCAGATGGTTTTAATCTAATTATTGTAAGGCAGTGAGACTTCCTCTCAGAAGTGAGCTCTAGGTAGTGTGCTTGAATGCAAGTACATTCCATATTTTATACTTCATTATACTTCTAACAAGGTATAATCTTGTGGACTAACATCCACCATGGTTTTTCCCCTAACAGGGTTTCAACGTATAAAATCTTGGTGTTCATGTGTGTTTGATGTATTGTTAATTTATGCTTTCATTTCTATTCATAAAATCTATGTCAAAAGGTTAATAAGTTGGAATAAAGTTTAAATTCCGTGACAACTGATTCACCCCCCTTCTCAGTTGTCCCTTCTTGTTTTGCCAACATGCTCATGAATTTTGTGTTTTTGGTGAACAACTATTCTTTCCTTCTAAGTCAATTGCTATCAAAGACACAAGGTCTTCAGAGTGGAGAGAATCCATTAGGAGCGTGGGTGAAGAAGTCTTGAGAGACCATTGATTCTATAGGAATCATGTTGGTTGTCCTCTAATAGAGATGAAGATGGGTAGAAGGTGTAAAAATATCTTCCATTGAGAGAAATTGGGTAGAAGAGATCTTGAAAGTGCATCTTTCAAAATCCTATTGGGTAGAGGATAATATTGAGAGTTTTTTTGCAAAAGGTAGCAAGCATTGGCTCTAATTTTTTTATGGTTGTAGACTAAGAAGTGTGTCATAATTGTTTGGAAAAATGTCTTGGAGACATGGAGAGATTTTTTTTATGAAGGGAATATTTAAAGCCACGGAAAATGAAACAAGAACCCATCCAAAGGAGTGATTTGTTCCTAACTATGTGCAAGTCTGGTGGAAAGTGTTGCAAAGTAGTGGTTGATAGCAGTAGTAGAGATAATTTGGTTGAATTGGAAATGGTTGAGAAGCTGAAATTGAAGAGGTTGAAGAACCCTAAGCCATACTATATCTCTTGGTTGCAAGGATGTCAACAAATTTGGGTAAGTGAATAAAGCATTGTGAATTTTCACATTGGAAGATATAAGGATGAAATTGTATTTGATATAGTACCTATGGATGTTTGTCATGTTTTGTTGTGTCAACCTTGGATTTAGGATAGGGAAGCTATACATAATGGTAGTGATAACACTTATAGCATAATCAAGGATGGGAAAGAATATGTGTTGAATCCATTATGGGATAAACAAGAGGAAGTGGTAAAAGAAATTGCAAAAATATTCCCTAATGATTGTATGAAAGAATAAAGCAACATCAAATTTTTAATAGGTGAGAAAGAAGTGGTTGAGAATCCTTCAAAGGATGGAGAGAAGAAATAAAATCTTGCAGCGGATATGAAGAATGAAGAGAAAGAAGAGGACATCCTTGTGGAAAAGAATCAAGAGGAAAGAGAAGAGATTGCAATCAAGGTTACAAAGGATGAGAAGATTTGTTGCAACCCTTTGATAGAAGGAGCATGGAAGGAGAGGTGTGTGGGAACAACCCATACAATCTCAAAGTAAATTAGATACATAGAGAGCTTCAATTTCCATAAATTTTGTGTAAGAAATCTATTGATTTAATTATTTTTGAGGAGCATGAATTTCTTGAGGTAGAGATTGAGAATATTGAGATGTTGTTCGAGAATGAGCACTTGAAGGGAAATAAAGAAGCAACAAAAAACATGGTGGATGAGGTTGTTATAACAACAAAGTATACAAAGGTAAGTTGTATTTTTTTTAAAATTTGGGATGAGGAAGTTGATAGGGAATTTCTTATTGTTGAAGTGAGTAAGAAGTTCCAAGTATATGGAAAGAAAATGTAGTTGATGGTTGGCATGCAAATGTATATTTACATGTAGTAGTTGTAGAGGGTGTTGCAAGCAAGACTTGGTGGAGGTGGATGGTTAGTGGGTTTGAACCCATGGAGGAAGAGAAGAGTGTGGAAATTATTTGGTAGAGGAGGATGGTTCATGGTGGATATGAGTCCACAAGAGGAAAGAGGAAGAGAGTTCAAAATGTTTGGAGAAGGATGGCGAATGTTTTGGCAAGAAGATGGAAAAGGAGGAGAAAGAAATAATTTGTAGATACTAGTTTCAATGTGGGAGCATTCTACAAGTTTTTCACAACTTAGAAGAGTATTTCTACTACTCAGCTTCGTTTTGTGATCTATTCTCACAAATATTTTACTAGGTGTGTTTGATGTAGGAGCATCCTAGGTAGCAAGCCATCAACACCTGTTGAAAATGGATTGTCAAAAAAATGAAATTTTCTCCCATTTTAATGTTTTGGCTTTTATTATTATTATGTTCTATCAAAATTAGCTTATTGCTTCTTAAGAAATTTCCAATAAAGTAAAATCAAATCAACTTCATATGGAGATGAAAGTGGATAAAAGGAAGTGAAGGAGGATAGATAGCTTTTTAAAACATTTAAAAATTAAAAAACAAACTAAAACAAAGAATATGAATGGATCACAACATATGAAAAGGAAAGAGTTTTCCAAATAAGTGAAATAGGTGAGGGGGGCAATGACTACAGGAAGAGGGCAACAAATAAGAAGAGGCTACGAATAGAGGAGATATAGAGGTTGCATAAAAAATCAGGGAGAAGAAATAATAAGAATGAGTCATTTGCATTTAAGTAACCCCTAAAGGTGCAGACTGTACTATGAAGGTGAGTGTAGAGATCTGAGGAAAAGTGCTAGCCAAAGAATAGGGGTGGAAAAGTAAGAAGGGAAAGAGAGAAATCATGATGGTTGCATGAAGATTGGTTTTTAATTTAATATAAAGACAAATTTCAATGATGAAGAGGCAAGTGAATTTCAAATCAGAAGTTGTATTTGCATGAGGGAAAGAATGAATCATAATTAGTTTGAAGAGATAAATAAATAATGCTCAATGGAAAAGGAAGGTACAGAGAAAGGCAATGAATTAAGTTTGAATAAAAATTAAGCTGAGTTATAAGTGCAAAACGAAGATGGATGAATAAGGGAAAATCATAATTCAAAAGACTAAATAAAATTATTTAATTATAGAGGATTGTATTCCTATAATAATTTTGGAAAAAAAATTGAGTTTTCTTCCTTCAATCTGGTGTAAATTTGACTTGATGTTGGGTTGACAAATGAAATTGTCAATATAATCAATTCTTGATTATAGGAGAGCATTTGTTCATGAAATTTGTGTTTATGGTGGATGGTTGTTCTTTCCTTCTAATTCATAATATTGTTAAATAAATATTGACATGTGGCAATCAATGATATTCCCATCATTTTAGACATGAGTTGAATTAGAAAGAAACTTTACTTACTTTCAGATTGATAAATATAGTTTTTGTTGATATTAGGAGACATGTTATATCTATTCCCCTTAAAAAATCATTTGTACAACTTGTGCACATGAAAATGTTATCTATGTTATCTATTCAAGTTGCTTGGATTATTGGCCCATCCTTCATTATTTGGAATCTTTGGTTGGAGAGGAATCAAAAGATATTTCAGGATGTGTTGTTGGTGGTCCCTTGCCTGTGGTGGAAAATTTTGTATTCCTTGGGAGAAAATGTTGTAGCTAAGTGTGATCTTATTGTTTCAGTGGATCCTTATGACGATGGTTGTTTTAATCATCTTCATCTTCCTCCTCTGCAACGATAACTCATGCACAACCGATGTACACATCCTACCCCAAAGGTGAATAGGGAGGGAAGATGGTCCCCTCCTCCTCAGGGGGTCCTCAAAATTAACACAGATGGATCTTCTCGTGGAAACCCTGGTCAGGCTAGTATTGGTGGTGTTGGTCAGGATAACTCTGGAGATGTTCGGTTTATCTTCTCTGTGTATAAGGGTTTTTTATACTAGAATAATTTAATGGAGGCTCGGGCAATTTTATTGGTTGTGGAGAATGGAAGTCAATTGGGGTGGCACAAGATCATTTGTGAATCTGATTCCCAAGTTGTGGTGAACCTGTTGAATAAGCGACATTTAGATGATGTTAGTTGGAATTTGGCTTTGATTGTTGAACAGATTCTCAACCTTTGTACTTCTCTAGAGTTTGTTACTTTCACTCATATTCCTAGAGAGTGGAATGGTGTTGTTGATTGTTTGGTTAAATGGGCCTCTGATCATATTCATGACTGGAACTTGGTGGATTGGGGTAAATTACCCCTGATTTGTCTCAATAGTTGAACCACTTGGTGGAGCTTGATAGGGCTATGTAATGGCTTTGCTTTGTATTTTTCCTTATTTTAATAAATTTTTACCCCTCTTTTATTTCAAGACATAAAAAACTCAAACCAACATAAAATTGATGAAAGTGAACTATGTCAAGCCTTTCATTGAGTAGATTTTCCCAAGATTATTGATTAAATGTGTTCTCATGAATTTTTGATAGTATAACAACACTCTAAATGAAAATGAGTGAGATTTTTGATAAAATGGCTAAGTGTGAGATATATAGAGCTTGATATTTTGGATGAAGGTATCAAGGGTTGAGATGAGAGGTGATCTCTCAACTCAAGATATTGTGTCAAGTGGCACAATGAAATGAGTTGAGAGGGATAATGGTACTATGATGACAAGGCCCAAGTGACATGGTACAAGGCCATGCCACATGTACAAAGGTCCATGTGCATGATGTGAAGGTGAGTAGTGACCCACTTAATCATGTGCAACTACTTATGGGGAGATTAAGATTAGATTAATATTTAATAAAAATAGGTTAGACAATAAGACATGTAGAGGGGAATTAAATAAATAGATTATTCGTTTAATTTTGTGAAGAAAGGGATAAGGGATGGGGGTAAATAATTAAAGATAATTATTTACTTTAGGTTAGAATTTAAGAACAATATAAGGAATAAACTAGGATGAAGGTTGATATAATTGAATATTAATTAAATGATAAGGTATTATTTTATTAATATAGAGAATAGGAAATTGGTTGAATTAAGAGTAAATTGATCAAATGTAGTGAAATTTAGGTGTCTACACAACACTTTTAAAAAAATTCTATTCACCTAGCAATCAAAATTGCTAAAGATTAATATCTTTTTAAAAATTCTTTTTTATTCTCTTTATTATAGGTACTAGAGAAGAAAAACCAAATGGTGCATTCTAGGTGGACTAAATCAGCAATCTAATCAAGAAGATTCATATCAATCCTCCCAATTGGAATTAGAAAAAGATAAATAATTCTTGATAGTAAGCAATAAAATATACCTATAGGCACCTTATGGTTACAATAAACTAGATGAAGCTCATCATGGAATTTCACATTCTACTTTGCAAAAGAATTTAAAGGTGGACTTCGAACTTCAAAAATTTAATTGTTAATCTCAAAAATATAAAGCAAGCATTTATTTTACTTGGGATAAAATAAAAATCCTACCTATGAAATGGCTCACCACAATCCTCTAAAGGATTTTTATGTTTTGGAAGCTATTAAATTTTATAGAAAGGTAGTTTTTGATGTAGGGCTCAACTTCTTATGGTAAAATTTTGCTTGTACTATTTCATTATGACATATCTATATGTTTGTGGTTAAATTTATTCAACTTATATCCATCATAGGTTTGGCCATTACTATTTTTTAAAATTCTTTTAAAGGTTGTAGATAGGACAATATGTGGTACACTTCCAATTTTAGCTCTCGCAATTGAAGTGCCTTTCCTCTATATTTACATATTAATGGTTCTAAGTTTTTTTTCATAAAAAATTCAGTGTCATTTTGATGTGTTGAAGTGATTGTAACATTTTCAATGCTACTGTTTAGATATTTTTATGTTGTTATTCCTTAAGGATTTTTAGTTGTCCTTATCAATCATTTTGATTTTTCTATTTTTACACCTTGATTGTTGCATATTTTTATACCTTTGTAATCAACTATCTTTAACTAAAACATAATAATATTCCTTTAACTTTGAAAAGCTGAAATAAGTTGTGAAAACACTTCAATATTCTTTGTTTTCCCCTCTCACAACCAAACTTTTACTTCCTCGTCATCTTTGTACCAACACTCTTTCGTGTCCACTTATTTAAGACCTCTATAGAGAAGATTGTGTCTTTACGATATTATGTGAGTACACTTATCTTGTCACGACCCCTATTTTCAATAAGTAATTTATAATTCAATAATACTAATTTAATGATCGTTGCGTCTTATTTTTATTTAATAAGGTAGATTATTGTTATAATTGTTAAATTAATTAAAAATTTGCTAATGTTAATTTCTCTTATAAGAAATAAAAAATAGTTTTAAATCATTTATTGATTTTATTTGAAAAATAGGAATAATAGATATGAATATTTTTTTTGGATGGCTCTGAAGCACTCTACATCTCAAGCTAGGGAAAACGTGCCCTAGCTCTACTTGCATTCTTTGTGTCTACATAGAGGGGGGGAGATTTTGGCATTTGGGGGGTTTGTGAATAAGCTATCAGATTCTTGGTTCACAGATTTGATTGCTTGACCTATTCTGTGAGCAGGTGCTCTATTTCTCTTGCATTTGTGAGTGTGGCTGCTTGTTCTATGTGTGCCATGTTGTCACTATTGTGGGTCCTTTCTACTTGATTCTAGCTTGTATGCCTATCGCTCACTACTTGGTGGGTATTATGTGGGGGTTTACCTTTATTGGAGGCCAATTTTATTTGCGCAGAGGTTAAAGGTGTTGTGGCTTCTCTTTGACCTATGTGCATGTGGTCACACCCATGTGGTTGGAGTGGGTAAATAAGGTGGTTGAGTGGGGTGGAGCTTGGTTTCCCCACCATCTGCTGTTTGGTGTTCTTGCATGCCTATATGGGAGCCGATGGTTGCTTCTAAGGGTGAATCCTTTGGAGCGGCTCCTGATTTGAACTTTCATGTAGTGGTTGGTTCAATGTCTCTGACCCTTGAGATGAAGACCTTTGATAATAATTTATTTTCTCTAGATGCGAGGCTTGCTGGTGTGAAGTTTTCTAATGGTGCAAGGATCATGAAGATTAACGGTTGCTTCGAGTGTTGCAAAGAGAGGCCTAAACTCATTATTATGCCTGAGATGATTGTTGAGGATGTGGAATATTATAAAAATCACTCCCTATACTATAAGTTTTTGGGGATGTAGGTTTCGCTATAGTTTTTGGATTATTGGGCCCAGAGGACTTGGGCACCAGAGGGAGAAATGGAGATCATGCTATTGGCCAACAACTATTTCATGGTTACTTTTAATTGCATAGTAGATTGCAATAGGGTTTTTGAGGGTGGCCCTTATTTCCATAACCAGGTGGAGATTTTTATCAAACCATGGCATGCAGGCTTTATCCCTTTGAAGGAATTGCTAAATCGTGTTTCGGTGTGGGTTTGTTTACCTCGTATTCCGGCGGAATGTTGTAGGGAAGATGTTTTGCATTTGCTTGCTTCGATGCTTGGAAAACTAGTTGGGTCTTCGACACAAACCTTAGGTAAAAAGGTAATGAATTTTGCTTGAATCTATGTTGAAATTGATCTTAGTAAGCCTTTTCCCAATGTGGTGGACATGTGTATGGGTTCCTCCTCTTGGGTGCAGCAGCTGGACTACAAGACTCTTCCTTTTCATTGTCGTCTGTGTCATGAATATGGGCATTTTCAGTGAAAATGTCCAAGGTTTAAGCCCGTAGAGTCTCAGCCTTCACAACCTCCTCGCAACCTCTTTGATGTTGACAAGGGGAAAGGACCTGCTTCTGGTGAGGTTGTGGGTGCTGATGGTTTTGTTATGGCTAAGGCTCGTAACATGAATCATGTTCAAAAGAGGATTTTAAAGGAAAGAAAAGATGAGGATACCTTCAACAAGTTTGAGGTTTAGGATGATCTAGGCCAAGAGGAGGTGAACCCGGGTTTGATGAGCTTGGATCAAGGGATTGTAAGTTCAATTTAGGAAGGCAATGTTTTTGGGGCTTCTTTAGGTCTGTAGGGGGATGATACTCTACATATGGATACTAATTAGTAGTTGGTCATCTCAGAAGTGTCGATTTCTTCAGCAGATGCTCAGAAAGGTGGTGGGGTTTCTTCTCATCCTAGTCAGATTAGGAGCTCAAATGCTATTAAGTGCACTAAACCTTCTCCTCAAGTGGGTCTGATGAAAAAGGACCCCAAAAAGGGTCGAGAAAAGAAATTTACCAAACTTGGTAGGATGAAGGACTTGGAGAAGATTAAATTGACAGGGGAGACTTTGGTGGAGTTAGGGTCAATGAAGAATCTAGATTCTCATTTTTGGTGCCCTATAAAATGACTATTTTCTCATGGAATGTAAGGGGCTTGAACATTGGCCCTAGACAAAAAGAGATTCATGATTTCGTTAGAAATCAATGCCTTGATTTTATTTTTTAGAAGGAGACTAAGTTATCTATTGATACCATGATTGGTTTGGCTTCTAAGCTATGGAGGAATGGTGAATTTCAATGCGTTGTTGCTCATGGGTCTTCAAGGGCTTTATCTTGTCTATGGAATCCATGGAAGATAAGTCCCCTCTAGTGGATGTCCTCCAAGTTTTATATGTCCATGATTGCTTCCATTTTTGAGATGGGGGAAGCTATCCTCTTTTCTAATATATATGCACCTGTTGACTTCTGGGGTAAGCAATCTTTGTGGTCCTATGTTATATTTGTCCGTATTCTGCCTCCTTTCCATCACTAGATTCTGGCTAGTAACCTTAATGCTATCATTGAGCTCTGTGATAAGCGGGGTGGCATTGCAAGGTTGAACTCCTTGGTGTTGCTTCTTCATGAGTGCATTGATGTTTTACATTTGATTGATATTAAGCCCAACAATGGTTAGTTTACTTGGAACAACTGTAGGGTTGGGGATCACTGTATTGCAGAGAGATTGGATCAGTTTCTAGTTTCATGCTACTAGATTGGTAGTTTATGGTGTTCCTGGTCTGAAATTTTGAATTGGCGTGGATCTGATCATTGGCCTATTAAGCTTGCTATTGATTCTGCTCATGTACCCCACACCCCTTCTTTTTGGTTCCAGATCATGTGGTTTTTGGATCCATCTCTACATGACTTTGTTGCTGATTGGTGGAGGAGTGGTAGGCCTGCTTATGGTATGGAAATGTGTACCTTTGCCAAACTGCTTCAATTTTTGAAATATCAACTCAAGCATTGGAATCATTAGTGTTTTGAGAATATCTTCCAAGCTAAGGCTTCTGCTCAAGATGAGTTGAATTGTATCACAGGTCTGATTAGGGAGGTTGGGGTGACTAAAGAGTTGCTTCAGGAGGAAGCTCAGGCCTTGAAATCACTAGAGGAGTGTGAGCTTAGAGAGGAACTATATTGGAAACAAAAGGCTCAGATAGAGTGGCTTCAGGAAGGGGATAAAAATATAGTTTTTTTCTTCAACATGGTGAAGGCTGGGAGGCATGACAATTCTATTTCAGTTCTGGTGAATGATAGGGGTTTAAAAACTCTCCTCTTTTCCTGACATCTTGGGTGAGGTGGTGTAGTATTTCTCCTCTCTCTTTAGGGAGGACTCGCAGGGTGGGTCTCCTGAGGAATCTTAGGTTCTCTCTTGTATTCCTCCTTTGGTGTCTAGAGAAATGAATGAGTATCTTATGAGTGATATAACGCTAGAAGAGCTTCAAGGGATTATCTTCTAGATGAAGAAGGGTAAAGCTCCTGGCCCAGATGGCTTCCTGGTTGAGTTTTTTTTGGAATTCTAGGACATTGTCAAGTTTGATCTTTTAGAGGTTGTTCAAGAATCCCAACAACAAAAGAAAATGCTATAGGCTTTATATTCTACCTTTCTTTCTCTTATTCCTAAGTGTGATGGGGTAGATAGGTTAAGTTAGTTCCATCCCATTTCTCTTGCAATGTCATTTACAAAATTATTTCTAAGTTAATTACTAACAGGTTAAAAATGGGGCTTAAAGAGCTAATCTCTGAGGAACAAAGTGGTTTTGTGGTGGAAAGGCAGATTCTGGATGGGATTGCTATTGCTACTGAGTCCATTCATTCTATGGCCAGCTCCAAATAGAAGGCGATGTTCATTAAGTTGGATATGGCCAAGGCTTACAATAGGGTTAGGTGGTCCTTCCTTTCAAAAGTTATCAGTGCTTTTGGTTTTGGGGACAAGTGGAACCAATGGGTGATGAGCTACATTACTTTTGTTTCCTTTTATGTGCTTATTAATGGCAAGCACACTGAGTTATTTGGGGCTTCTCAGGGGCTTTGTTAGGGGGACCCCCTTTCTCCTTGTTTATTCTGGTTCTTGAGGGTTTGGGGAGGTTGGGCTTATCCAGGGTTGGTGGTGGGGAAGTGGCTTGCCTCTATAGTCTCACCTGTAGTTTGTGGATGATACTGCCCTAATGGGCATGGCTATAATGCATAAAGCCATTAATATTCATAGGGTGTTGGATGTTTACTTGGTTGCCTCGGGATAATTGATTAATGAAGGTAAGTCTTTTATCTTCATTTTCAATACCCCAAACCCGATCCAAAAGAGAATTGCTCAAAATTTGAGATTCTAGATTGGGACTCTTCCCTTGATCTATCTCGGTATACCTATCTCGATTGGAAAATTTCCCAGGGATTCTTGGAAGAATATTTTGGACAATTTTCAGGTGAAAATCAATCATTGGACTCATCGATGGTTATCTCTCATTGGTCAAGCTCAATTAATCAGGTATGTGGTATAGGCTTTGCCTATTTATAGATGCATGTTACAGGTTGCCACGATCAGCTTTGTTAAGGAGTTAGATTCTATGACAAGACATTTCTTATGGGCTAGCAGCTTAGAGGATTCTAAATAGAGTCTGGTTAGATGGGAGGTTGTTTGTAGCCTAAAGCAGTATGGTGGTCTTGGATTATGACAATCATATTTGATGGGTGTGGCTCTAGCTACAAAGTTATATTTGTGATGGTGCACATAACAGGATAGGATTTGGGCCAGGATTCTATCTCAGTAGTATTTATCGAGGATCACTCTGCATGATCTCCCTAGATACCCTCTTGAAGGGAAAGGCTCGATGATATGGGGTACTCTCAAAAAAGGGGTTGCACTTATTAAGAAGGGCCTATTTTGGATATGTAAAAAAGGGAATGAGGTCCTCCTCTAGTCTGATTCTTGGGATGGATTTTTGCCTATTATTTCTTAGTTTCCTAATTTGAGGAATCTCTATTAGTAGTTTCTCGAGGATGGCTAGTCATGGGTAAGTGACTTTAAGTCATTCTCTTTGCATGGTCAGTGAGAGGTGGCTAGATGGTAGTCCCCTGAGGTTTGGTCAGCTGTTGTTTTGCAAGGGGATTGTACTGAGTTGCAAAATATCCTTTCCAGTAGAAGGTGCAACTCTCTCTAGGAATATGATGTGCTTGCTTGGTCCCCTAATCCTAGGGGAGTCTATACTTTTGCTTCTGGATATCAGGTATTATTGTCTCAAAGTATGGTTGGGGAGGAAGTTCAATGGTGAAAGAAGGTCTGGAACACATTTTCCTAGCCAAAGTGTAATTGCTTTATCTAGGTGTTGGCCTAGAATAAGTGTTTGACTTGGGATAATATTAGGAATAGAGGATTCCAAGGCCCTTTAGTCTGTGTTATGTGTGGTGTAGTAGAGGAAGACTCGTCCCACCTTTTTTTCCATTGTCCTTTTTCTCTTCATCTTTGGCATTATTGGTGGGGTGTTTGGCAAAGTCTGTATGTTCATGTTTCTTCTGTAATTGAATTTTGGAATGGTGTGGGTAGACCTCCCTCTTTAGCTTCTTTCTTGCAAGATTTGTGGGTTGTGAGGCCTATCTTTATGTTGTGGCAAATTTGGTTGGAATGGAATTGGCGTATCTTTCATGGTGAGAAGAAGGTGGAGCACCAAGTCTGGTAGAGAATTATGGGCATGATTCAGGAGATTGTGGAGGCTAAGAGCCTTATGGTCTTTCCTTTAGATAAAAGGGAGGAGGAGGTGGTGGAGAGATTGGGTATTTAGGATTTGTCTATGACTTCTAGATGTGTCAGGAGAGGATGAAAGGTTTAAAAAAAAAATCCATAGGGTCGGTAGATGGCAACACCCTCCCGAAGGTGTTCTAAAGATTAATATGGATGGATCTTTTAGAAGCAATCTTGGGCTGACTAGTATTGGGGGGATTGGCAGGGATTCTTTGGTTTCGGTGGTCTTCTTCTTTTCGGTCCATGAGGGGATGCAAACTATCAACACTATGGAGGGGAGGGAAATTCTTTGTGCTTTTGAGAGGGCTTATTTGTTGGGATGGAGAAGGATTATATGTGAGTTTGATTCCCAAGTCTTAATTAATTTTCTTATTGAGAGGAAAGTGGATGGTGTTAGTCGGCAGTTGGCTATGATTGTGCAACAAATTTTATAGATTAGTTTATTGATGGATTCGGTGGATTTTGTCCATATTCTGAGGGAGTGGAATAGGGTTGTTGATTGCTTGGAAAAATGGGATTCTAAGCATTTAGTTGGCTGGAGAGTTGGGAAGTGGGCGATGGTTCCCCTGGTGCTTCACCATGATTTGGAGAGTATTCTAGCTAAGGATAGGGATGGTGATGGAGCTAGTTGATTTTGGTCTTCTTTGCTTTTTTGTTTTCTGGGACCTTGGTCCTTTGCTTGCTATGTAATGTTCCTTTTTGAATTTCAATAAAGTTTTTACCCCTTTTTATTAAAAAAAATTATTTGAATTTTTTTTTAATATTTATTGTTTTAAAGATAATTGTGATGTAAAGTTAATAAACCATGTTTATTGTTCAACATTAGTTTTAATTGAGTTTAAATGGTATTTCGTTATTATTATTGAGGATAAATATTAAGCATATATATATATAATTTTATTTTCAAGATTCGGTTATTAGGGAAGTTGGAAAGAAATCTTTAAAATGAGGGAATTCTATAATGGAAATACCTAATAGTTTTATTGATCTTTATCTTTCTCTACAAAATAATAATGGAAAATGGGTTCTCAAGAAGGGGGTTTTTGAAGCACTATAAATCAAGAACGGTGGAGAAGGGAAAATAGAATACAGGAGAGAAAGAAGAAAACAAGGAGGAAATAATCATGAAGCGGTTTCCAAGTTTTTAATCCTCTTTCCAATGTATTTTAATTTTGAAAGTAAAAATTGACAAATACTTGTGGAAAGATTTACTTCTCTATTGGAAAACCTTTGAATGTTCTTTTCACTGTAGATGATTCAGCTTCTGGGTTGTACAAGTTTATATTCTCCTTGTTCTACTCTTTTATATAAAATTATATAAATGTAATACATTTATATAAATATATATATTTATATTATTATGAATGAATTTTTGTTCTATTGTTGAAAATTTGGAATTGAGTTTAAAATATTGGATCAATTATGGCAAATTGTTTAAAAAAAAAAACTGAATACATGTTCCAGTGCAATATTATTTCATGTTTTTATATATATATATATATATTCAATTCTATATATATATATATATATAATTATATTATATTGGATGAATTTTATTAATGGAAAAATGTTGCAACGAATTATATTGGAAAACCACCAGTTTTGTTTTGTTTTATAGTTACATCTTATTGCATGGAGAGGGAAGGCCTTAAAGCCATTCGCTAGCCCACACAACCCCATAAGGGGGATGTCTACCAGTGGGGGGTTGTCGCCCATCCACAAGCCGTAGCCTGTGGAGTGGGCACTTCCCACCACAGGCAACACACCCACCGGGCGGGGGGGAGGGGGGGGGGGGCGAGGGGCCATGGAAGAACACATACACTTGCTGCATGAACTTTGAATTTCCTTTGTGCTTACAATTCTATATAATTTTCTTCCAATAACTGCATATGAATGTATATATATATATGTGCATGTATGTATGTATATATTAAGCATGAACATATATTTTATATAAATGTATTTAGATGTATATTAAAATGAGTATATGTATATATTGTTGTTTATCAATCATGTTGGTATTGGAAAATTTAATGATAAATTGCATATATATATTTGTGTGTATATATATATCTCTTTGTGTATATATTTATATGGATCATGTTGTGAATTAGTTGATTATAGCATTTTAAAGTAAATATTTACATAGTTGTAGCTATGCTTAGTATTTCGATGTAAGTGTGTTTTTCTGAAAGTGTCTATAAGTACATGTTGTAAGTTACTTCAGCTGTAAATGTAAATTTTTGTATATATATATATATATATATATGTATAGAAAAGAATACAAATATAATAAGTGTGAGAGTAAGATATAAAACTCGAAAAGAATAGATGTAGGAAACTGACTTGCAATAATAAACATTTATTTTTAAGTGGATATATTTTTTTATTGGATGGTTTCACTCATGAGTATTTTTTCATATATATATATATATATACATATATGTGAAAAAAAATATAGGCAAACTTTACTTCCTAATATATATATAATTATGATTGGTGAATATTTCTTTTAAAAACTATATAACTCTATTCTTTTAGACTAAATCATTTAATTAGAAACCAAATATTGGCTACCTTGAATGCTAGAACACACTTGCTTATAATTGTCTTTTTTTATGCGTTACGTGAATTGGGTAATTTTTGCTCATTAAAAGTATATACATTTCTGCTTGGAAGTATTTCTTACAAATTTCATGCAAATCTATTATTTTTTTAGGTTAAACCATTTAATTTGGAAATAGATTACTGAATACTTTGAAAAAAATATAAGAAGATTGACGTTTTCATTCAATTGCCTATATCCATTGACATGTTAGAGGAATGATTAAACCAATTCAAAAGTGAATCGTATAAACCAGAAATAGAATTTATTTCTTGTGAGATTTTCTCTTATGAATATGGAATTTGAGACATTTTATAACACTTGATCTATACATATATAAGTAGATTGCAATTCACCTGTGCATATTATGTATTGTGAATCAATTGGAAATTTTATAAAAAAAATAGATAATTGTTGAATCATACCTTACCATATATTAGAGTTTAGAATCAATGATAACACTCTTCTCATGCATCATGGGTTATCATGTACGTATGAAGAAATTAGGAATACCCTTAGCTAATCTTGAGATTGATTTGCATAAGAATCTATACTCATATATTTTCAATAGCTTATATATGTAATATCATACATACATGATCTATACCTTCTTAACTCTTTTATAGTATTATTCTCTTATTGTGGAGACCTCTATGAATCAATGAGTTTATAAGTAAACATTTTTGTTATAGTTTCATAGGCATGTGTGCATTGTAGCAGACATAGGATCACTTTCATGAAGCTTTATGTGATTGGCTTATGTCTTTCAGTGTACTTGTGTTGTATTTGAGAGGTCATTGGAAGTAGAATAGTCTTATTTGCAAATATTGGGAGCAATTCATGATAGTGTCAACATTACCTAAATTTCATATCTAAGGATAATACATCGGTGAAACTTGAAAATGTTGTTGTAGACTTATGTGACTATTATAAGAACTTCCATATGCTCCTTGTTATGTGAGATATTCATGATATCCAGAAATATGTAATGAATGGTCATGTCAACGAGATAGTATGAACATTTCTTGTGAGGCATCATGTAACTATT
>CM021100.1:204260795-204280852 GCA_007115665.2 Sequoiadendron giganteum
AAAATGGATGGTTGAGATTGATCCACCATGGACAAGATGAAGGATTGTGGTGAGTTGAGGACTCACAAGCCCTCACATCTTGCCATGTGGAGGGTGAGATGGATAAAGGACGAGATGACATGGAAAAGGCCATGTGGTCCCAAGGTACTTGCAAGTACCTTGGGATTGGAGAGGATTTCATCAAAAAAGAATTATTTGTCTCCAAGTGGAGTTGAAAGTGACAAGTGAGGACTTTTAGAAAGTCCACTCTTGTCACCATAGGGATTTGAAAGGGCATTGGAGAAATAAAAGTGAATTTTAAATTCACAAGCTTGGAAGAAACCCATGGATAAGACAAGGTCCTCCTAAAGAAGGTCCTTGTCCCATGTACTTGATATGACCTATGAGAGGTCATGGGGAAGAGAAATGCATGGGGGAATAAGTGTTAATTTTTAATTCACATGGTGAAGAGGTCAAACCTAATAAGGTAAGTACCATGAAAGGTTGACTTAAGGACATGTTAGAAAAGGTAAGTGATTAAGATTAAGGTTGTGCAAATAAGTGATTAGGCAAATTAATAAAGATTAGAGGAAAGTGGCTAAATATGGAGGATGTGACATAAATCCTAATTAAGGATATGCACATCCTAATGAAGAATTAATTAGATTAATCCAGATAAGTGAAAAGGTTATGGAGGATGGGACAAGGAGAGAGAAAGAAAGAATTTAAAATTGAAGAGGATAATTGACTAAATTAAATAAATTGATTGATTTATTTAATTTAGAGAAGAAATGGTAAAGGATAAAGTATTTAATTAAATACTTTTACAAACCTTAGAAAATAGGATAATATTAATTAAATATGTCATTTAATTAATATAGATAAATTAGATGAATAAATGATAGGATTTTGACCATGTGGGAGTGGTCAAATTTGGATGTCTACATTTTGCCTCTCTTCAAAATATTGTTAGAATAATAGTGTTCCAAAGAAATATAAAATGCAGATGACTCTATAGAGGAAGTGACTAGAAAAAATATTCCCTAGCATGGGAGAGGTTGTGTGAGCTTTCCAAATGGAGGGGAGTGAAAGGAGATGTCCCAATCAAGTGGGAAAATGACCCAGAAGGAGGTATGGATGGATATGGTAGGGTATGCCCCCTCAAGAGGGCATTAGGGGAAGGAAAAGGGGCCCCAGGTGACTTTTCAATATAAAGAAATGGAAGGTACAGTTGGATAGAGCTCAAAAAACCATGAAGAATGTCTTTTGAACATAGTCAAATGAACACACGAGGTGCAAATGGTGGCCCCAGGAAGTTGCACGATTAATCGAAGGAGAAAAAAAATTAAATAAAGGGAAAAAGTACCCTATATTTTACAAAAAGGGAAAAGGAGAGAAGGTTTAAATAGTAATTTTAGACACTATTCCTCATTTGCACAGCTAGAAGTTGAGAGCGAGAGAGAGAAGAGTAGAGAAAATAGGAGATAAGATGTCAGAGGATTACGATGATGACATCATCCATCGAGGAGACGAGATGCGAAGATTCTACCATGAGCGTGCGGTCCCACGCTAGGTTAGGTTCAAACCCTCTTTGTGATTTTTTAGCATTTTATGATGTATTTTTAAGTTATCATGCTAGTTGAAAACATGAGTTTAGAAATAGGGGTAGGTTAGAAAAATGGGTAGAGGGTGAAAATCACTTTTTCCAACCAGATAGGAAGAAACACCAATTAATGGCATGGGAGGAAAAGGGAGTTTTAGAAAACAAAACAAGTAGATTAGACTAAAATTGGGGTTTGGCTGCCCACACAGGGGTGGTCGCGCTTGCCAAAGGGCGGTCATGCCCTGAGGGGAAGCCATGCCCCAAAAGGCAGTCGTGCCCCAAGGGGTAGCCCCACCCCAAGGGGTGACTGTGCCCCAAAAAGGGGTGATCGCGTTTGAAAAAAGGGAGGACACCAAGGGCGTGAAAGGGGGCCAAGAAGAAGATAGAAAAAGAGTAAAGTGCTAGAAAGAAAAAGATTGTAAAGGGGGACAACTTAAGAAAGTTATACCAAGAATGAGTGTTAGTGTGAAAAGGAACCTGGGGTTGGGAAAGAAATGAAGGCAAGGATTTGGTGACTAGCGGGTTGTGGAATGTGGTTGCAACGGTTTGATAGCTTGCAGACGCAAGAGAGGATATAAGAGGTGATGGAGGCGATACAACGAGCAATGACTGTAGCAGATCATCAAGATTTGGCCTAGGTGGGGTTACTGCACATGTTGGGGTATCTATCTATCAAAGCGCATTGAGCGATGTTGACAGCCTTGATCGAGCGTTTGGATTCAACGACTTTGACTTTCCATCTCCTGACAAGGGAGATGATAGTGATGCTAGAGGATGTCTGACAGATATTGAGGCTTCCCATAGTAGGGTATATGGTGAGTGCTATGAGATTAGAGGGAGAGGTGTACAATCAAACCATGTGGGTCTTGTTCGGGTGAGAGGACCTACCTGTGCAGAAGAAGGGGCTAGATGTGGATAGGTGCTTGGGATTCAAAGTACTACCATTGCCATTATACCTGTGTGGATTGATCAGTGGGATAATCATACCAGATAGGAGTGGTCGGTTCTATAGCCTCAGCTACATGGAGTGATTCGACACATTTTCAAGGGGAGGGATGGAGAATTCGCATGGGGTCCATGCATCTTGGCATAATTGTACAGGGATATGCACATGGTATGCTACTAGGAGGGAATCATCATGTGTCATGTGAAATTGCTTCAGGTATGAGTCTGGGAGCACATTAGTGTGTCTAGGCCAGATGTAGTGAGAGTGGGATGAGAGGATTCAACACTACTAGTGGCTTATTGGTATGGGGTAGAGTATGACTGGGTATGGTGGTATCAGGGTTCAGAAGATTTAGATGGATGGAGGATATTATTTGATGATTTAGAGGAGGATATAGTGTGGAGGTTGTATATAACACAACGCTTCACCAAGTGGAGGGATGAGTATAGGCATAGAGGATACTTCATGACCCGATGTTATATAGTCGAGAAGGAGCCTCAGATAGTAGAGTCACATAGGCTAGACTAAGTGACGAGATATTTTGGGTTGATACAAGATATTCTAGGCCTAGCCAATAGGTTTAGATGGATTACATGGGAGTGACCATGGGGGGAGCTGATTTCGCTAGAGTTTACACGAGATCATTGGGAGACACTAGAGAAGGAGCTAGTGGAGTACCTAAGAAGGAGTAGAGAGCTAGTTGATGCAGGGATTACTATGAGATATGCAACATGGTTCACGTGACACCGACCTATATGGATTACACCAGAGGAGCTGATCAGGGAGGCATTAGGGTTTGGACTAGAGGATGAGATCAAATTGGTAGGACACGAGAGAGGGAGAGGGAGGAGGCTGAGGACAGAGATAGAAGTAGGAAGGGTAGGAGGGCAATGGAGGAGAGGACCAGGGGTAGCCATAGCAGGAGGGGAGCATCCAAGGGAAGATATAGCAAGAGGAGGTCAATAGAGAGAGTTGAAGGCAGGCAAAGCAGGAGGATAGTGGAGGAGAGTGCCAAAAGAAACTAGAGTAGTAGAGTCATAAGAGGGAGGTTAGGGGAGGATGAGGCAGGAGGTCAGCGGAGGCCAGGCAGGAGGAGGAGGAGACAAAGGGCATGCGTCGAGCTTGAGGAGGAGAGACATGATGTAGAGGTGATGGGGGAGAGGGAGGATGTTGAGGATATGGAAATAGGAGATGGACAGGACATACATGATATTCTCCCATTGGCTATGATGTCATCGATAGAAAAGGATCTATCTGTGTGATTGAGAGGATTCGAGGTGAGATCAAATGATCAACCTTGCCTATTTGAAAGTGCATAGTTCACCAAATACAAGATGGGATCTATATGGAGACCAACATGATGAAAGAACCTAGATGGAGATGACCAAAATGATGAGATGACACAAGCTCAGATTAGGATAGGAAGCTCAGGATGGTAGATAGTGGATGAAGTTCATCCAATGCTCAACCAAAATACACCAAGTGACTAGATGAGGCAAGCAGATGGAAGGATAGGATTGATAGGATGATGAGGATATGAGATAACGATTAATCCCTATATGAATGGTGCTTGTTGCTAGGTTTTCACCAATCATACATATCCAAGGTGCCATGAAGGGTGGTTTTCACCATAGGATGAATTATTTCTCTTTACTATTTCTGATTTTTTAATTTATTTTTTGTATTTTTGAGATTTTCATAGGAAGGATACCCCAGCTAACTTAAGTATAAAACCTCTTCAGATGCATGATATTGATGGGTTCTTCTAGGGGCTCTCCTTTAGGTCTAAACAACCTTTATTCTCTAGAACCATATTTTGTTGTGATGACATAGGGGCCTAACCAGTTGGCTTCAAACTTTCCCTTCTTATCTCAATCTTGTTGATTCTGCTGATTTTCTTTGAGGATTGTTGCCAACATTGAATTGATGAGGGCAGGCCTTCTTATTGTAGCTTCTCTTGAGCTGATGTTGATAGGCCTAAAGATGGTTCTAGGATTTGATCCATTTTTCATCTAGGATTTCCAACTGAGCAAGTCATGCAACCTGGTTATCTTCATCACTGATTAGGTTCTTAAGAGATATGTGAAGTTATGGGATTTCAAATTCAATCGCGAAGATAGCTTCGACACCATAAACTAGGGAGTATGGAGTGGCACAAGTGGGGGTGCAGGTGGAAGTGTGATAGGCCCAAAGGGTGGGATGGAGGTGGAGATGCCAATCTTGACTAGTGTTGTTAACCATCTTTTTAATGATTTTGATCAAGGTTTTGTTGGTGGCTTCTACTTGACGATTAACCTAGGGGTAATATGGGGTAGACCAACAATGTTGGATATGATAAGTCTTGCAGAGAAATTTCATGCACTTGTTTTTGAATGGCTTTCCATTGTCGGTAATGATGGTGGAGGGGATTCCACACCTATAGAGGATATGGTAAAGGATGAATTTGGAGATCTAAACACCAATAATTTGGGTGAGTGGTATAGCTTCCATGCACTTATTAAAGTATTCATTGGTTGTGATAATGAAAGTGTGACCGCCAGAGGATGGGGGGTAAATATTGCTGACCAGATCGAAACCCCATTGTGAAAATGGCCATGGTGTTGTGATGGGTTGTAACTCTTGTGCAGGAGCATGAATCAGATCTGCATGTTGCTGACAATGAAGGAATCTCTTGGCAAAATCACAGGAATCATGCTCCATGGTAGACCAGTAATATTCTACTCTGAGAATCCTCTTGGCTAAGGCCATACCATTAGAATGGGCCCCACAGATACCACTATGTATTTCTACCAATGTGGTGTGGGCTTTAGTCTCATTTAAACACTAGAGGAGGGTTCCATCATACCCACGTCGATAAAGTGTATCACCTATGATTGTGTAATGGGTTGTGCATTGGATACATGATTTTCGTTGGTTACATGTGAGGTCAGATGGTAAGGTGTTGTCATGATGATAAGTGTGAATGTCTTGGTACTAGGGGGATTCAGGACCTACAATGTCACATACCATTTCACTCTCAAAGATGTCATATGTAGGGATTAAGAGTTTCTCCACAAGGAAATCACATTTAGTATGATCTTTGGGCATTCCAAGAAGAGAACTGATGGTGGCCATGGCATCAACTGCTTTATTATGTACTCTAGGTATTTGATCAAATTGGATGGAGGAGAAATAATTCTTGAAGTCATCTACCATATGTTTGTATGGTAACAACTTATCAAATTTTGTTAGGAACTCATCATTGACCTGCTTGATAACCAGTTGGGAGATGCCAAAGACATGTAGGTGAGAGATATGCCATTGGACTGCAATCTTAAGGCCTGTAAGAAGAGATTCATATTCAACAATGTTGTTGGTACAAGGAAAGGCTAATCTGAATGACTTTGGTATGTACTCACCTTGGGGGGTGATGAGCAAGACTCTTGCTCCTGATCCATTATTTGTGTGTGATCCATCAAAGTATAGTGTCCATGTGGTGGTTTTTGAAACTGCAAAGACCCCTGCATCAGGAAACTATGTTTCTAAAGGATAAGCATCTACTAGTGGAGTATCTACTAGTTGATCCACAATTACTTGTCCTTTGATTGATTTACGATCCACATCCTCTATGTCGAATTCACTTAACAACATGACCCATTTAGCCATGCGGCCAATTAGTGTTGTTCTAGATAGAAAATATTTAAGTAGATAAACCTTAGAGATTAGCTTGATTGAATGACTAACCTTGTACTATCTGAGTTTGTACGAGTTGAATACTACAACTAGGCAAGCCTTCTCCATTGGGGAATAATTGAGCTCATAACCTAGTAAGGTTCGACTGATATAGTAAATTGCTCTTTCTTTGGATGACTCATTATGATGTGCTAACAATGCCCCCAGTGCCATGGAAGTAGCTAAAATGTAAAGGAGGAGTGGTTTTCCTAGAATAGGTGGCATGAGAATAGGTGGGTGAGCCAAATATTCTTTGATCTAATCAAAGTTGAGTTGACATTGTTGGTTCCACTTAAATGCAGTATCTTTCTTCAGGAGATGCATGAATGATTGACACTTGTGAGCTAGTTGAGAAATGAACCTTCAGATGGATTGGAGCTTACCTTGCAGACTTCTTCATTGTTTCAGATTGTGAGGTGGAGGCATTTCCATGACTGCCTTGACCTTAGCAGGATTGACCTATATTCCTCTACGGGATGTGACACCAAAGACACATTTCTTCGGATTGAGGCATAGCTTGTACTGTTCCAGACGTTCAAAGATCTTTTTGAGAATTTCAAGGTGTTCTTCCCTTGTTCTTGATTTTCCTATCAGGTCATCAACATAGTCTTCCATTATTATGTGGGTGAGGTCATGGAAGATAACTATCATAGCATGCTGATATTTTTCCCCCGCATTCTTGAGGCCAAAAAGCATGACATTATAGCAAAATTTACCCCAAGGTGTAGTAAAGGTAGTCTCATGTTGATCTTCAGGGGAAATCTTAATCTAGTTGTAGCTAGAGAAACCATCCATGAGGTACAACATCTCATGTCCTACGGTGAGATCAACCAACATATCAATATTTGGCAAAGGGAAGTTGTCCTTGGGACAAGCTCTATTAAGGTCTTGAAAATCTGTACAGATTTTTTATATCTCCATTGGGTTAGCGACTAGGACTATATTGGAGATCCAGTCAAAGTATTCAATTGGTTGGATGAATCTTGTGTCCAACAACGTTTCCAATTCTTTCTTAACCAGTAGAGCCATTTGAGGGTGCATTTTGTGGAGTTTCTGCTTGACAGGTTTTACATCAGGGTGGACATCTAGGTGATGTACCACCAAAGCAAGATTAAGGTTGGGCATGTCTGAATATGTGTAGGTGAAGTTGATGATTCCTTCTTTATGGAGCTTTGTGATGGTAGAGTTTTCTTCTTCTGATAGTGCCTTAGCCACATAGGTGATCTTGGGATTCTCCTTAGTTCCCAATTTTATTACTTGTGTTTCTTCGATCAAGATGGATGATCGATTGAATAGTTGAGTCCCTACAAGGGGAAGATGAACGTCCCCATATTCTATCACATCGTCGAGGTTTTCACTAGTAGATACGCCCTTTGTTTTTACTTTTTTAAATTCAGAAAGTTCCTCAGGGAGCTTTTCACTAGGTGACCCATTTTGATTTTGTTTCTTTTTATTTGTGTGGTTGGGGTGTTCATCTTCCCCCAATCCCATGAGATGCAAATATTGGTCCACTAAGGGAAAGGTGTTGGGAGGTGAGGTACCTTGTAGGTCATAGTCTATAAGCTCAAGGTGTTTGATGGATAAGGTGATGGTGCAAATGGATAGGCATTCAAACATGGAAGGGAGGTCGATGTGATCAACATCATCGTATGCATGTATGATGGACTCCACCTCTGGTATGTCCTCGAGGGAAACATCATTGATACTAATATTGTTAGAGGTACTAGACGATGCCATAGGAGCCTTTTGTTTATTATCATATCCTAAGCCAATTTTGTTTGGATGAATAGAAGCTTCTATTGGTTGCCGTATACCTTGTTCTATTATACCAAGGCCTCCCCCATGATAGTTATGTTTTTCTGTAAATTTAGAGGGCCAAGGATAGGCCTCTTGGAAGTATTCCTTTAATGGGGGAGATAATTTAGGTTCCTCATGGTACACCCACTGGTTGATGTCATCTTCGGGTGTATCTTTTTGTTATCCAGGAGAGCAGAAAGTGTTGGACCCCACATTTGGAGAATTGAGGGTGATTGTCTTCTCTTTTTCTTTTGGAACAGACTGAGATGGTTGACCATATGTATGTGGTGAGGGTGGCATGGTTACCATGTTCAATTTTGTACACATTTCATACTCACCACATCCCTTTTCAATGATCTGGACCTTAGTGATGGTGGAATCAAGTGTGGATGATGGCATGGATGAAGTGGTGTTCAATGTGTTGGTGGATGGATGAGGGTCTGATGTCTAAGATGCCCTCATTTCTACCCCAAGGCAATAATGTGAATGGGGAAAGGAAGCCTCTAGTGCACAATAGTATTCGAATGGCTGCGGGTCAGCTTGTATAGTTACTTCCATTCCTTGAAATGGGAATTTCAGACATTGGTGATAGGTTGATGGGACAACTTGCATAGAGTGAATCCATGGACGATCAAGAAGGATGTTATATGGAAGTTGAAGGTCTAGAACATGACACCTAGTGTACTACATAATGAGGCCCACCTCAATAGGAAGAAAAATAGTGCCCTTAGAATCTCATTCTACATTATCATATGCTTTGATGGTGATAACCTGATTATTTAGGTCAGATTGGGTGTATCCCACCTGTTGTATAAATTTTAATATACAAAGATTTAGGGAAGAACCATTTCTACCAATACCCTTTTTACTTTATGAAAATTCACCCCAACCTCAAGGTGAAGGGGATAGTTATGACTTGAGTCAAGGCGTGGCATATCTTTCTGACTGAAACCTAGTTGGTAGGTCACTGAAATATTTCCTACCAATGCTTGGAATTGTGTGGGATCTATGTTGTTGGGGACTTGAGTGCTCTGTAAGGCCTTATTCAGGATGTCTTGATGCATGGGGGAAGCCTTAAGTAGATCCAGGATAGAAATTTGAGCCGAGGTCTTACCTAAGTGATCAAGGATGTTGTATTGCAAACTAATAGATGGCAACTGGGTAGATGTAGAAGCTGTTGGGACGGTGATGCAGGTGCAATGGGTGGTGACAACACATTGTGGGTCTTTACCTTTAACGTGTATCATAGACACATGTGGCTCCACTTGTTCTATGTATGTGACAAGACATTGGTAATTGTATGGCACATTTTTATAACTGATTTTATTAGTGTTGTTATTCTAGTTGTTATTGTTGCTAGGTCCAAGATTGGAGTTGGATGTACTAGGACCCTAATTATGCTTGGGAAAAGTATTTTGATATATTTGAAGTTGAGCATTAGACGAAGTTGTCATGTTAGAATCTACATGTATTTCACCCCAATTGTATGAGACCTTGGATGTATGTTTCTATATTCTAGCACTTATCCAATGTGTGTCCCTTAATCTTGTGAAATTCACAATACTCGTTTTCTTTGAACCAAGTCAGCTTGGGCTTGGAATTATCAAGGGGCTTGGTTAAAAGATAAGTGATGGGGTAGTTAGCTTGGAGGCGCTTGTTAAACATGACACTAAGAGGTTCTCCCAAGAGGGTAAATTAGCATTTATTTCCCCCTCTGTTATTTTGATTTGACTGATAGGGTGCTCCTTGTGGCATGGATATGGAGTTTGGGATGGACTGCTAGTGTTGAGGAGGATATTTTTGTGAGGTAGTAGCCACCTAGACATGTTTGGTTTTAGTGACACTATCATTAACAACATTTTTATGCTTATTCCAATAATGAGGTTTATCCCCCCAGGATCTCTCTTTATCATAATTGAAAATTTTGACCTACCCTTTAGCAAAAAGGGCTCTTTCTAGGATAGGACCCTTCTCCACTAGTGCTGCAAATGTGGTGATATAGTGGAGTCAGAAGTTGTGAGCCATGTCTGGATGGAAATTCTTAATGAACAATGTAACCATGTCTTTTTCCCTTAGTGGGGAATTCATCCAGTTAGCTAAGGCTCGCCATCTTTGTAGATAGCTTGCAAAGGTTTCTCCATCACACTATTTTTCTTTCAAGAGATCAAGCGTGTCAATATCCTTCTCCAGATTAAAGAAGTGGGAGATAAATTCTTTTGATAGATGCATAAAGGATTTGATGGATCCCTTCTCAAGACCCATGAACCAATTAAGAACAACTCTCTATAGGCTCTTAGGGAACAATCACATAAGGTAGTTTTCATTGTGCATGACTTCTTGGAAATGGGCATAAAACTCTTGCAAATGAGCTTTGGGATCTTTGGTTCCCTTGTACTTGTCGAATTTTAGTATTACAAAGTGTTTAGGGAAGGGAACCAAGGAAATGGAGGGATCAAATGGGTAGGGACAAATGTCCTCAAAGTTGAATGATTGTTTTCCTGTCCCAACTTGTAAGTCCTTCAATGCAACCTTGACTTCTTCCAAGTCTTTTTTGATTGGTACTACAAGGGTTCAAGTAGGTTGATTGTATAGATAGTATTGTTGGTATGATGAGGATGGTACTGCAGTGGTTGGATCATAAGAATGTTGAGGTGGATAAGAAGGTGTTTTCTAGCTTTGATTGGTGTAAGAAGATTGGGGATTGATGTATTGCGGATATGAAGATAACGAATTGTGATGGTGAGAGGTGGAAGTCGTTTGTTGATAGGACGATTGTTTCTGATAATAAGAAGTGGATGAATAACCCTGCTGGTATTGTGTAGGATTTTGATAATACAAAGAGGTAGAAGCCCCTTGTTGATATGACGATGGTTGTTGGTAGTAAGAGGTGGATGTGACACCCTAATGATAAGACTGTTGTTGCTGGAGATAGGATGGATAGGATGGGTATTGATTCACAATGGTGGGTTTTTTGGTGATGTATGGGGGTGGTTGTCGATTTGATGGCTATTGATAGGGATTTGTATGTGATTGCAGAGGGTTGGAGTAAAGTGGCGGTTAGGTCTGCGTTTGATTCTAAGAAGCCTAATGAGGATTAGGATGGGATGGAGCAGTGTATGTGCTGGATGGATGATAAAGATATTTTGTAAGAGGGTTATGTTGCATTTGTGTAGGAATATGTATATTTTGTAGTGGATGTTGTTGTTGTGGCAGTTGTTGGTAAGGTGGATGAGATGGAATATGTTGTTATGGGACTATTGTAGAAGTGTCATGTGGCGGTTGTGGTGGCTGGGATGTAGTTTGTGTCACCTAGTATGGTGGTTGTGTCGAAATTGAGATGTTTTATTGTGGGATGGGGATGTTGTGCTATGGAGGTTGTTGATGAGGTGGTAGGGATGAAGCAACAGTAGTAGCAATGTGTTGTGGTGGTGTTTGCAATGAAGTGGATTGGTGAGGATTAGTAGGAGGCTGCTGGAATGCAGGTGGTGGTAAGTTGTTAGCAGGTGCAGATCCTGGAGGTGGCATTAATGCAAGGATAGGGGTGCCCTCAGTATTGATAGGTGGTTGACTAGGATGTTGAGATGGAAGTGGCAAAGTGGATGGGATTTATGGAGGCATGTCATAGGCATAAGGATTGTGATGCTCGAGTTGTGCTAAAGAGGTTACAGTTGGGAGGCAAGGATAACTAGCAACTTGGTTTATTACAACATTGCCAAACTTCAGGATGATACCAGTTTTCTATGGGTGCACCTTCAAGGACATATGAATTCCCAAGAATGTTTTGTGAAGTTTGCAGATCTGTAGGGGTTGGAAGAGTATGGGTATCGACATATTGTGATGCATCAAAATTAGACTATGGTTTGACCCCTCTCATGAGAATAATGTCAAGTATCTTATCCCCACATTCGTTGAGGAGGTGATCCATCATATAAAAATTAATAAGATCATTAAGTTATTCATCAACAATGACTTTAGATTGATTAACCATTTTCTCGTCATTGGGTGGTGTGGTGTTTTGGATGTCGGTATTGGATTGTGATGAAGCACCATTATGGGGATCTTGTGGGATACTTGGAACGTTGGTAGGATCTTGTGGGATGTTTGGCTAAGAATCTTGGGCTTTTTTGTCTTCTATTTTATTTTTTTCTTGTGAGTGGGCCTGAAGATGCATGAAATTGCAAAACAACTAGGCTGTCTAAGATGTAACTAAACTCCTAGGATGCAATGTAAGGATGATCTAAATGATGATAGGATTGATTGATTGGATTGGATGAAAAATTCAATTGGTTGGATAATTGGATAAAGATTCGATTGGATAGGATTGATCAATAAAATGATTGATAGGATTGGACGAGATTAGATTAAGGATCGATTGACTAGATGATTGGAAGGGTTCCTAAACTGGGTTCAAAGATCACCCTAGGTGACTTAAGGTATTGATTGATCAAATTAAAGGATGAACTGGGTCTTGAGATGGAAGGGGATTGATAAGGCTGAGGATGATGATTGAATTAGGATGGATGGTGATCCTAAGCATATGTTGAAGGATGATGATCAGTTTTAGGCACCTAGGTCAATTCGGATAACAACTTCAAACGAAGTTAAGAGGATTTGGATCGATAAAAAGATAATGGATGTGTAACCAAAGGATGATTAAGGATGCACCTATATGATTTGGATAATAATTTTTATGCAAATGGATTGAGATGTAGATGAACTAATGCAAGGATTATGGGTGGACGAGATGTACAAATGGCTAGGCAAACAAAAAGTTTTTCAAAATATCGGTAAACTAGCTTTTTAGATCAAAAATGAGTAACAGATGCAGTTTTGGGGCAGGTTCGCCCAAACTTGGGTAGGCTTTCCTAAACTAGGGAAAGGTCACCCAAACTTGGGCAAGGTCACCCAAACAAATCTTGGTTTCAACTTAGTTTGAAAAATGGTCAAGTGATATCGATAAACAAACTTCCAAAATAGGCAAATGGGTTCACGGAATGGGGGAACGCTCACTCGAAATGGGTGAACAGATGCGCAAGACTGAGGAACAACACTCAGAATGGGAAAACGGGTTCCCAAAATGGGTGAATGAGTACCCATAACATGTAAACGGATCCCTGAAATGCGTGAACGGGTACTCAGAACGGGAGAACAGATGGTTGGAATGAGGGAACGATGATCATAACAAGCAAGTGGATATCTGGAATGGGTGGAAAGATGGTCAGAATGGTTAAACGAATACCCAGAATGGGGGAAAGACACTCAAAACCAAAAAATAGGTATCCAAAATAGGATAACTGCTAGCAAACGAAAGCTGAAAATGACTATTCAGAGGGTAGGGTCACCCCTTTGAGGGTAGGGTCACCCAAACAGGGGGCAAGGTCACCCAAATAGTGAAAATTGCTAAAATTTGGTTTTTGACAGGGTAAACAACAAATGTCACAGGAAGGGCGGGGTTGCCCGTTTGAGGGCAAGGTCGCCTGTTTGAGGATAGGGTCACCTGTTCTTGGGAAATTGATGAATTTGACTTGGTCTGGATGGAAAGTGACTCAAAAAAGAAGGTTGGAGTCACCCCTTTGAGGGTAAGGTCACCTTTGTGTGTTGGTCTGAACATAACTTAGGAAAAAATAGTTATGGCAAAGGACAAGAACAGTAAACAAAAGGCCAAAACTGATTGATAAACACTAGTTTTGCACAAAAAGATAGTTCAAAAAACACAAGTCTAAGTTTAGTGTTAAGGGTATGGTCAACACAGTCCTCTATCTAGGCTTAACAAGGATTCTAAGGGAGTCCCCGATATACGCATGGTATGTGGGGCACAACCATGAACACCAACCCATCACAAGCGTGAGTCAAGAACTTCTAGGGAGAGATTGGGAGATTGGACCAGCTCTTTGCATATTTTCTAGGTATCACCCTAGCTTTGACGTTCCTCAGACATAACGTGATTGGATTGAGGTACAACTTTCACCTCCCCCTTTTATATACCCCACCGGTACATGTGGTTGGAATCGTCCCTTAGGGTGATGAAATCCCCAAGAAGGTCTCGCTAAGAAAATAAAAAGGGGTAATAAAAGGACTTAAGTAGACTACAATTTCTCTTCACCCAGGATCACCAAATGGTGCAAGGGGATTGGATTTGTCAATAGTCCACTTGCAAGCACAATAGACAAGTTCTTTGACCCCTTTAATTAAATCTCTGTTCCTAGTTAGAATGAAAACAAGTAACTAACTAGAGAAAATAGATTTTTCTCCCCTAGCAACAAATTTGTTAGTATTTAATTTTTTCATGGTCTTCAACAATTGAGCTACACAAATGTTAGTAAACAATACACTCACCAATAAATAGATATTAGCAGGTCATAAATAATGAAAAACAACAACAAACTAATTTCTAGAATGAAAAATTGATTGTCTGTTTACTTGATTTTACCTTTGTTTTGGGCAGGGCCACCTCTGTGTTTTGGGCATAGTCGACTCTCAAGGTGGGGTTGCCCCTTTGTGGGCAGGGTTTCCTATCCATGGGCGGCATCACCTATTCAGTCCAGAATATGCAAAAATAGACAGAAACATAGGAAAACCAAAAAAAAAAGTCAGGATTATGGGCGGGGTCACCCCTTTATGGGCGAGGTCACCTGTTTGTGGGTGGGGTCACCCCTTTGTGGGTGAAGTTGCATGTTCAATCCAGAATCTACAAAAATAGTCAGAAACACAGGAAAACTAGAAACATAAATTCAAGATTCTTGGTGGGGTCGCCTGTTTGTGGGTGGGGTCACCCCTTTGTGGGTGAGGTCATCCCTTTGTGGGTGGCGTCTCCTGTTAAGTCCAAAATCTGAAAAAATAGTCAGAAACACAAGAAAACCAGAAACAAAATGTCAGTATTGTGGGAAAGGTTGCCCCTTTGTGGATGGGGTCAACTGTTAGTGGGCAGGGTCGCATGTTCAGTCCAGAATCTACAAAAACAAACAAAAACATAAGAAAAACAAAATCAAAAAGTCAGGATTCTGGGTTGGGTCGCCCCTTTGTGGGCAAGGTCACCTCTTTGTGGGCAGATTCACCCCTTTGTTGGTGGAGTCACCTCTGTGTTACTGAACCTGCAAAACTTCAAAAAATAGAAAACGTGAAAGGAAGAGACCCATGACGTGGCTCCCACCAGGCGTGCAAGAAATGTGTGCAGTGAAAATCCCCTAATCTAGAATGCAAAATGAAACACATGCAAGATAAAGTAAATACAACACCTCAATGATTAGGCCTAGTCAAAACTAAACAAACAATAGCAAAAACAACAATAACAATTATAGTTTTTGTTTGCTTAGCTTGTTGAAGTGGTTGGCCCTTGAAGATGCTTTTGATGTATGCTCATTGATGACAAGCTTGCAATAATGGAGGTGGTTGAGTGATGGAAGATAGTAGGTGGGATAATATTTAATGGGTAATATGGCTTGAATGCAAGAATGCAAAATGGCTTCAAAATCCTTAACCTTTAACTTGAGGCCAAATCCCTCCATTTAAAGAAAAATAGATGGTCGAGATTGATACACCATGGACAAGATGATGGGCTGTGGTGAGTTGAGGACTCACAATCCCTCACATCTTTCCATGTGGAGGGTGAGATGGATAAAGGAAAAGGTGACATGGAAAAGGCCATGTGGTCCCAAGGTACTTGAAAGTACCTTGGGATTGGAGAGGATTTCCTCATAAAGGAATTCCTTATTCCCAAGTGGGGCTAAAAGTGCCAAGTGAGGACTTTTAGAAAGTTCACTCTTGTCACCAAGGGGATTTGAAAGGACATTGGAGAAATAAAAATAAATTTTAAATTCACAAGCTTGGAAAAAATCCATGGATAAGACAAGGTCCTCCTAAAGGAGGTCCTTGTCCCATGTACTTGATGTGAGCTATGGGAGGTCATGGGGGAATAAGTGTGAATTTTTAATTCACATGGGGAAGAGGTCAAACCTAATAAAGTAAGTACCATGAAAGGTTGACTCAAGGACATGCTAGAAAAAGGTAAGTGGTTAAGGTTAAGGTTGTGCAAATAGGTGATTAAGAAAATTAATAAAGATTAGAGGCAAGTGGATAAATATGGAGGATGTGACATAAATCCTGACTAAGGATATGCACATCCTAATGAAGGATCTATTAGATTAATCCAGATTAGTAAAAATTTTATGGAGGATGGGACAAGCAGAGATAAATAATGAATTTAAAATTGAAGTGGATAATTGACTAAATTAAATAAATTGATTGATTTATTTAATTTAGAGAGGAAATGGTAAATGATAAAGTATTTAATTAAATACTTTTACAAACCTTAGAAAATGGGATAATATTACTTAAATATGCCATTTAATTAATATAGACGAATTAGATGAATAAATGATAGGATTTTGACCATGTGGGAGTGGTCAAATTTGGATGTCTACACCTGTATTTTTTTTTCCCTTTTCCACCGTTCTTGATTTACAGTGCTTCAAAAACCCCCTTCTCGAGCACCCATTTTCCATTATTATTTTGGAGAGAAAGATAAAGATCAAGAAAACTATTAGGTATTTTTGTTTTAGAATTCCCTCATTTTAAAGATTTCTTTTCAACTTCCCTAATAACTAAATCTTTTTTTTTTTTATGCTTAATATTTATCCTCAGTAATAATAATGAAATACCATTTAAATTCAATTAAAAATAATGTTGAACAACAAATATGATTTATTAATTTTACATCACAATTATCTTTAAAACAATAAATATTAATTTTATTTTTCAAATAAAATCAATAAATGATTTAAAAAAAATTATTTCTTCTAAGAGAAATTAAAATTAACAAACTTTTAATTAATTTAGCGATTATAATAATAATCTACCTTATAAAATAAAAATAAGATGCAACGATCATTAAATTAGTATTATTGAATTATAAATTACTTATTGAAAATAGGGGTCATGACATCCTTCCCCCCTTAAAGAATCATTGTCCCGATGATCAATTTAACTAAAGATAAAAAAATTCATACCTCTTTACTTTGTTTTACCTTAATGTCACAATTAGCCCACCTGAAAAAGATATCGTCTTTTCAAGCACCCATCTGTTTACAACAACAAAATTCTTGTAGCTAGCATTCAAAAACTTGCACACCTCATCAGCATGTCATGGCTTCATTAAATTCATTCTATTTTCTTTAACTAATAAAAGCATGCAAACTAATTCATTTCTTTCAAACAATCTTCTATATCTTATTCAAATATTTTTCATATTCCAAGATAGTTATGTTCATTTTGTCAACATGCCTACTTGTATGAGATTTCAGAACAATTGCCTTTATGATGAAAAACAAGCATCCCATAATACTTGTTATCATCATTAGAAAATTAAAACACTAAACAAAAAAAAGAAAAGTCTCAATAATTTGGAGATGGTAACAAATTACAATAAGATCTTCATCTTGATCAACAAGATAAGAAGATCAACAAGTTATCAACATGCCAAGGATGATAAGAAACATCAGAGATAAGAAGATCACCAAATATCCACAAAGTTTGAATACTACATTATTGAAGATTATCCTCATGAAAAGGGTCATCAATACTAAAAAAAAAGGTTCAAGTTGATTACAATAGCAACCCACTAGATGCCAAGAAGATCATCATGAGCTTAATATCGATTCAAACATTTACTAAAATAATAAATCTCAATCTATAATTGGAAAAAGTAATTTCTTTTTTTGTAAATGTATGATATGTATAATCCTTATCTTTTACAAATGCAACAAGAGTGCATCCAAGAGAAGTGCCTTACATCAACTAACTTAACAAACCAGACAATGATCAATACAATGATACATATCCATCTTTTTAATTACATAAATAAAGTAAAATATTTAATCAATCTTTAGCTATCATAACCCAGTGTCATAACCCCGTGGTCTTCCACAAGGTGAAGGTCAAGAGAATGGTTAAGGTGCTTTTTCCACCCAACCATGAAGCACAACACTTCCCCGTGATTCTTCCTAACTTGAACAACGCCTGACCCTTCATGAGGCACCTAGAAACCAATAACAATAGGGTAGGAAGGAAACTCTTGGTGCATGCCTAATCCCTTATATGCACTCTTATACTAGAATGCACATATTTCTTGCATATAGGATGTGGTAGAGAAACATATAAAAAAAATTCTAGGCATTCATTATCCATCTATTTCAATGGTACAACTTGATTTGGCCAAAGCATAAATACAAAATTTGGTTGATCTTGAAAAAGAAGATCACCTTCTCTGTTAACCCACATTCGACATCCTATCCTGAAAGGTAAGCTTAAATATTTTCACACACAACACATTCAACAAGAATAATCTAATTGCATATAATAAGGATTGGATGATATAATAGTGCTTAACACACTCAAGTGCACATAGAATGAATAATTACCAAATAACAATACATGAACCCCTGGTGCCTAACTCACACCAGGTATGAATACACAATTTACTTGTAGTGTCTTACTTGCACAAATATAGAATATACCTTGCATACAATGAGCATTACTCATTCAAGTTTTCATACAATAAAAAAAATGGTAAGTGCATCTCTCGCACAAGTGCATCACTTGCACAAAGGTGAAATATGCATAAAAAGAGTGATCCACAATGAGTATCAAAAGTATACCACACACCCAAATTTGAAATGTAATCATTACTCAAGTAGTTTATCCACACAAAGGAATCAATGAATTACTCTAGTGCATCACTCACATAAGAACAAAAATAATATGAAATATGCATCACTCACATATGTATAGAGAATATTTCTTGTTCAAGTATAATTATAAGTATAATTAAGGAAACAATTTTTCTATGATATGAATAGAATCATCCATACAGATGTGTCATTTGCACAGGGCATGAGAAGTGCATTATTGCACAATATCATTTGCATATAGTACATATGTATACATGCGTTCACTAATAACAATCAAGCGTACTTGATTCATCACATCAACTACTTCCGCCTTTTCCTATTGGACAGATCAAGATATTTATCTAATCAACTTTATTAGGAATCACCATTGAAGGTTCTTAATACATCCGAACCTTGCGCTTCATAAGATCTCAAGGATTCAACTAGGTCCAAAATAAGACGTTTCTCAATAATCAACTTACCCAAAGCCTATTACAAACATTCTCACCTTTAAAACATTCTTCTTAGGTTTCCTACCTTCGAGAAGGCTCAACCAATATTTATCCATTATTGTCAAATTTTTTTACTTCACAAGTGTTTTTTCCTTCTCCCTCATATCAAAATTTTATCTTTTCTCCTTTCCTTGTATCTTTCAACTCTTTCATCCTTTACGTCATTAGAGAGATCTCTCTTCACAATATATTTCTCTTATTAATTCACTTGTATTTCCACATCATCATTCATGGTTTGCCACCATATACTACACATCTTGGCTCATTTCAAATAACACTATATATAATCCATCTTGTCTTATTTCAAATAGTCACCATCACTCTTACTAAAAATTCACATGAAAACACGACTAAGGCGAAGGGGAATCGCACCTCTAGAGTTCTTGAATGATCGAACTACGTCTAAAATTCTAATCGGTTCCAACTAACCATCCAAGAATCACCCATAACTAGGGTTTTGTATTCAATATAACAAGTGTAGATACCGAAAATTGGTCTAGGCCTGCGAGTACACATTCGACATAATTTTCTATAGTCCATGGTCATGATTAAATAATGTTTATTGTTTAATTACCCTTTCTAACACATATTTCCTCTATTAATTAAATACCCCTTTTGAATTAATTCATCTTTATTCAACTTGATTAATTAAATAAATCATGTTTATTTAATTATGTTGTGAACTAATTAATTCTTCCCCCTTTATCTATCAATTAAATAATTTATTATTTAATTACCCCTTTATCATACTTTTCCAACTATAATTAAATATATTTATTTAATTATTCATTTAACCTCTTTTATCTATAATTAAATATTTATTATTTAATTATTTATATTATCCT